>JACBAD010001975.1:0-64041 GCA_014281905.1 Aspergillus hiratsukae
ACAAGGGAATGGGTAGGCAGTGATTAATCACGGCCTGCGGCCGTAAAATAATGACACACACACACACACACACACACACACACACACACACTCACGGTCAACAAAAATCCTTATTGGGTAGTTGTTGATGTACCTCCAGGGTATCCGTGCTCATACCTTCCAATTATGATCAGACGAAATAGATTTTCAGTGTCCAATCCTTCTGCATAGTGCATTCTGATCCCAAGCTGTCTCGTGAGCAGTTACCATTTCTGTCTGTTCTACTCTCTACCTACGTAAGTACCTATGATATGCTATGATACAATCGATAAAAGATAAGATGGCAGATGTCTCCATCTTCCCCGCTGATTGGTCTAGTGGGGGGAGTTGATCATTGCCAGTAACTCTCGCAGCTGTTCTTGGGGATTCCACTTCCATCCTTCTCTAATTGGTTCTCTCCGGTAGCTTCCTGAGGCCAACTTCCCAGATTCATCATTCCTAACTTGCTTCTTTCACAAAAGAAATCTCTCACCCTCTTGCCTCACTCTTCTTCCGCCAAAAAACGGACCGGTAAGTTTCTCTCATCCCACGTCCTTCGACGCCTCTTCGCACATTGTCCACTAACAACTGACAGTTTTCTCTTTACTTTTTACTCTGCCGCCGACGCCGCCGTGACATTCACTCGTTCTTCTCGGTCTTCTCCACAGTCCCACGTCCGCTGTCCACAAATACCCCTCCACCCCTCCATCCCTCGAAACCGAGCCTCAAAGAGCTAGTACAACGATCTCAGTCTGAACTGAAGCGATACACTCAATGTCTATTCTTGATACTACAAAAGACCTCTCGGCCCTCTTCACCCAACAGGTCCATTCGACTCCCAATGCCCCCGCACTAGAAGATGACTCCACTACATACACCTATACTGAACTAGACAACGAAGTGGATGCTCTGGCTCAGCGCCTGCGAAGCTATGGAGTCGGACGAGATAGCCTGGTTGGCGTGCTTCTCCCTCGGAGCGCCCATTATGTGATCGCCTGCCTGGCCGCTCTTCGTGCAGGAGGGGCATTCCTTGTCCTTGAGCTGGCTTACCCTCCTGATCTCCTGGCAGACGTCCTTGAAGATGCGAAGCCCGTGGTTGTGGTGACTCACCGCGCCGAGGCAAACAAGGTCAAGGCCGATGTCCCGCTGATCGCTCTCGACGAGCCCGCGACAGACGCCAATGGACACACTAAGGAACCATCAACGCCTCTGCCAGCTGGGGATGACCTCGATCGACTAGCCTTTGTCTCGTATTCCTCGGGAACTACAGGCAAGCCTAAGGGAATTGCCAACCCACATCGAGCGCCTGTGCTTTCGTATAATCTCCGATTCGGAGTGCAGGATCTGCAGCCTGGTGATCGGGTGGCCTGCAATGTGTTCTTCATCTGGGAGATTCTGCGCCCACTGTTGCGTGGTGCCACTGTCGTAGCCGTTCCGGACGACGTGAGCTACGATCCCGCAGCGCTGACCGATCTCCTGGCGGCCAAACGCATCACCGAGACTCTCATGACGCCAACGCTGCTGGCCACCGTGCTCGCGCGTCACCACAATCTCGGTGCTCGGTTGCCCCATCTACGCACGTTGTGGTTGAACGGTGAGGTGGTCACGGCCGATCTCGCTAGACGGGCCATCAAGGCCCTGCCGTCCACCCGGCTACTGAATTGCTACAGCGCATGCGAAACACATGAGATTGCCTGCGGCGATATTCGGGAGATAGTCGACGAGAATACCGGATATTGTCCGGTGGGTCCCCCTCTGGATCCGAAGCACACCTATATTCTGGGTGAAGATGGCAAGCCGGTTCCCGACGGCCAGAGCGGAGAGCTCTTTGTTGGAGGGCCCCTTCTTGCCCGCGGATACCTCAATCTCCCCGATACTACCGCCAAGGCCTTCACCCCGGATCCGTTCGACTCCACACCGGGTGCGCGCATGTACCGCACCGGCGACCGCGCTCGCATTTTACCTTCTGGACTGCTGGAGATTACCGGTCGCGTGGGTGCGATGATCAAGCTCCGTGGGTACTCGGTGGTTCCTGGTAAGGTTGAAAACGAGATCGTCAAACACTTGGCGGTCAGGCATTGTGCCGTGATCGCGCACGGCGAAGGGTTGGATCGCCAGCTGGTGGCCTACATTGTCCGAGACCAGGACGCCACAGACCGTCCGCTCGTCGAGATCAACGAGACCGGTCACAGCCCGGCGGCGCGGCAAACGTTGGCGCCGTATCTGGCTCAATATATGATACCCGCCCTGTGGGTGGAAATGGACGAACTGCCGACCCACGAGGTGTCTGGCAAGGTGGACTTGAAACGACTGCCTCCTCCGCCTGCTCCCACTCCGGTGAATGGCAATGGGACCAAGGAGCAGGATCCCATCGGCATTGGCCAAGTGGCAGCCATCTGGGCTACAACGCTGCGAACCCCAAAGGCGATGCTGAAGCCGACCGACAATTTCTTCGACCTTGGCGGCCACTCCCTTTCCTTGGCGGAACTCGCGTCGAAATTCAAGCGAGAGTTCGGTTTCCGTGTTCCCATCACACGTTTGGCTGACAACTCCACCCTGGCCGGTCACCTGGAAACCGTGCGTGCTATCCGAGACGGCCACACTGCCGCCGTACAGGCCGATCTGCCGGCTGTGCTGCGTGCAGACGCAACGTTGGATGAGGACATTCGGCCTTCCGCTGATGTGAAGATCCGATCCGTGACGGACGCGCAAACGGTGCTGTTGACCGGTGTGACTGGGTTCCTGGGCGCTTTCCTCCTCCAGGATCTGCTGGAAAGCACATCCGCACACGTCATCTGTTTGGTGCGTTTTACCGACCCCACCGGCGATGATCTACCTGGCGGTGTGGCTCGTGTCCGTCGTAATCTGCTCGATCTCGGTCTTTGGCGCGACTCGATCATGGAACGCGTCGAGATCCTCCCTGGTAACCTGTCCCGGTCGCGCTTTGGCCTGTCCCCCGAGGCGTTTGACGAACTGGCCGCTCGGGTGGATGTCATCATCCATGCCGCCGCTACCGTCAACCTGGTATACCCATACGCAGCACTGCGTGGTCCCAATGTCGCAGGAACCCGAGAGATTCTGCGTCTGGCCGCCAAGGGCGGCGCAACAGTACAGTATGTGTCCACCAATGGAGTCTTGCCTCCGTCTGATGAAAAGGGATGGCCCGAGGACGCCATGCTCCCCGTTGACGATGTTCCCATCAAGCTGCTGGACGGATACGGACAGACCAAGTGGGTGGCCGAGCAGCTGGTCCTGGAGGCTGGTCGCCGCGGACTGCCCGTTAAGATCCACCGTGCGGGCACGATCAGCGGCCACAGCATCACGGGAGCGGCTAATGCCTGGGATTTGTTGACGGCATTGATAGTCGAATCCATCAAGCTGGGCTATGCGCCCGACGTCGAGGGCTGGAAGGCCGAAATGACTCCGGTGGACTTTGTCAGCAAGGCGATTGTCCACCTGGCCACGCAGACGCAGGCTGATCAGACGATTTTTCACCTGGGTGACCCGGATCCGGTAGACACACGACGGGTATTTGATGCCCTGTCGGAGTTGGGATACCCGACCAAGCGACTCGGATGGGATGAGTGGGTGGCGCTTTGGACCGAGAAACAAGAATCGCTCAAGGGAGGCGACGGCGCGTTTACGGTCGACATTCTGCGAAGTGGTATGCCCACGGTGGAATTCCTGAAGGGCATCGTTGTGCTCGACAACGCGGCCACCAAGCCATTCCGGGCTGAGGTAGAGCGGCCTAAGGTCGATCGTGCACTGCTAGAGACCTATACTCGCCACTGGTTCGCTCGTGGGTGGCTTCCCAAGGCGCCTGCCCGGTTCAGCAAGCCTCTTGCCGCCATCCGGGGTCCCTTGAACGGCCGTGTGGCCGTCATCACCGGCGCATCATCCGGCATCGGTGCTGCCGTGGCCACCGCCCTCGTGCGCGAAGGATGCCATGTTGCATTAGCGGCTCGCCGCATGGACGCGCTCGAGTCTCTCCAGCGGCGGCTGTCCAGCCAGGGCAGCAAGATCCTCATCCAGCGCACCGACGTCACCGACCGTGCGCAGGTGGAAGCACTGGTGCAGGCCGCCAGCGAGCAGCTGGGTCCGGTCGATATTCTGGTCTCCTGCGCCGGGGTCATGTACTTCACGATGATGGCCAACGTCAAGACGGATGAATGGGAGCGCACGGTCGATGTGAACTGCAAGGGTCTCCTGCACTGCCTGTCCTCGACGGTGCCAGGCATGCTGGCCCGCGGTAGCGGCCACATCGTCGCCATTTCCTCCGACGCCGGACGCAAGGTCTTCCCTGGCCTCGGCGTATACTCGGCCAGCAAGTTCTTCGTGGAGGCGTCGCTGCAGTCGCTGCGGTTGGAGACGGCAGGTATGGGGCTGCGTGTGACTGCCATCCAGCCGGGAAACACAGCCACCGATCTGCTTGGAATGTCGACGGACGCGGAGGCGATCAAAAAGTACGGCGAGCCATCAGGGGCGAAGATTCTGGACCCCGAGGATGTGGCCAACTCGATTGTGTATGCGCTGCGACAGCCAGCACATGTGGCGGTGAATGAGGTCCTGATCGAACCAAGAGATGAGCCTATCTAGACATCATACTAGCACTATAGACTAATTCGGATTGTTATATTCCCACCAGCCTTCATAAGCGATAACCATCTGCTTTCCTTCTCCAACTGGGCAGAGTAGATATCTTGCGCTATAGAATCCCCAATTAGCCATCCTACTCTGTACGTCTCCGGTGGAGTATAATGTTTGGTCGGGACACTCTAGAAGGAAGTCATCAGTCTCTAACAAGGACGATTGACGACGGAATAGAACGGGCGGCTGGGCCTGAGAATGACAATAGCTAGAGTAGGCCGCTTTAGGTCGAGCCTGAACTCATGGGCATTAGGCTTAGAAGAGTATGCTATAATTAAAACTCGCACATGGCAGAGATCCATGTGCCCACTGGCCCACGAGGGTAAAGGACTGCTTATGCCATATCAGCAGCCAGCACAGGATGTTGAGTAACAGATGACAGATCAGATAACAGATACCTCTAGACTGAATCCAAGCACCAATGCAGGGCTAGAATTCCACCTACCACAACCCGTTAGCTGGTCCTGTTAGCAATGGGGCTGTCGGCGAAACACCGAAAAGCAGACAGAGGAACCAATATCTCCTAGTCCCGCTAGGCTAGATGTCTGGGCGCGCGTCGCAATTCGCACCAATTGGATAGAGGTCAGACATTGCCCGGTCGGGTATAGACGCTTTGCCAAGACGGTAGCATCTGGCATTGTCGGAAAGATGCGAAGGATTTGGATATCCAAGTCCAAGGGTCCGGGGTTTTGACTGTTGTGAGAATCATCCAGAGGCTATTTTCCGAATACAGCTGCAGCTAACATGCTCTCTCGAGACTTATCGAGGACGACATGAATCGTCTGCATGCGGCATGTCTCCGTGCAGGTTAATTAAATGGTATGGCTTATAGGTATCCTTACTGACTCGATGACTCTGTCATGAGTATGACCGGTGCAGTGGTCTCAGTGCCACGAGCTTATATAGTGGAGTGCATCCTCTACCGTCAGTCAAGCATTAACAATCCTCAATTCTACGAGCGGAAGTTGAAATAGAAATGGACATCTACACAAACTCAAACCTGATGACCCTCCATTCGCACCAAGACATGCCCTACGATCTGCGCCCCCGAGCCCTACCCCTACAATGGGACGAAGTCATGGACAGCGACTCGAACTGCATGTCGCCAACAATGAGCAACGACCTGCGCTTTCCACCGGTCCATATCCCCGGACCGCAAGAGCTCTTTTTGCTCTCGTCGCAGGCAGCGCCCTACCAGGACTCGCCGGGCGAGATGGGCGGGCAGTATCCTGACTTGAATGCTACTTCTAATGTACCTTCCCCTCCATCTGTCCTACAGGATGATAGTGGTAGCTAACGAGCCAGCCCAACCGCCGCCAATCCCAAAACCGCGAAGCGCAGCGGCGATTCCGCGAGCGGCGCGAACAGGAGCGCATCCAACTACGGAAGAAGATGGAAGAGCTGCGCGGAGAAAACGACGCGCTGAGCGGGCTACTGGCTGAGGCCAAGAACGCGAATCTCAAGCTCGAGGTGGATAATGAGCGACTGCAGAAAGAGCTGGAGATGTTGCGCCGGCGGTGGCAGGATGTGCTGCGGTTGATGGCGGATATGGTGCAGCAGGAGGAGGCGGGCGAGGGGGGTTCGCCGACGAGTTGTTCCAGTGGGATGTCCTTGTCGTCGCGGAAGGAGGTGCAGGGGCTTAGGAGTTCGATTATGATGCAGATGCTGGTGCTGTTGTTTGATGACAAGGGTGGGGAGGGGCATCCGCGGACGGTGCTGTCTAGACTGGGGTCGTTGGCTGGGGATTCTTGATGATAGATTGATGACAGTTGCATGAATGGAGTTTTGCTTTCTTCAAATCCATCAATTGATTAATTTGAGTCTAGTGTGTAGTGTCTAGACTCTCGTGTCAGTAGCCTAGAAAGGCTAGATATTGTCGAATATAGAGCACCTCCGCACTATGAATCGACCAGTCCTGATTTGGAAGTGTGTTTCACTCTCCTGATTGGGTTACTTGGAGCACTCCATAAGCCATCAAACTGCATCTACCCAATTGCATCAGACGAACAAAGTAGTGCAGATGTCCGCACGCTAAGCACGCTAACCACGTGGAGGAAATATTCCCATGTCAGCATTGCTTTGTCTGACGGTCAGGAGTCAGATCCCGATTCACCGAGTCTCCAGTCAGAGATCGACCGTGTATTGCGTCGATTGTGTCGCCATGACCCCACGAGGTGGCAACAAGCAGATCCTCTTTGTGGACGGCCCCTCGCTGGGCCGCGGAGGTGACGCTAAATCCCGCAACACGCGGTCAGCTCTGATCCGCCGTCTTATCTCAGAGAAACGGAGCACATACCGACAGGAGGAGGAAGCCAAGCGAGAGCAGTTGATTGCTCAACGACAAGCAGGGGAGAAGCAGTCAGCGGCTGGGTGCACCTGTACTGAAACTGTCAGGGACCAGGCTGAGGGCCGAGAGGATTGCGGATCTTCTGAAACTCAGAATACAGGGACCAGAGCTAGTGTAGGAGTACCTCAAAGCCAAACTCAGACGGGAAACTCTAACGGCGATGGGACTGTTTTCCGGGTTTGTGGGACGTGCGGAGGAGTGCGTGTGTGCAACCAGCCGCAAGGCTTGTCTTTGAGTCTTGTGTCTGGCAGGGTGGACCCCTTTTCTCCGGTCGATGCCAATGTTGGGCCAAGCGTAGATGACATCCTTCACCATGGTTGGTCTACGTCCCTCTGCACATCCTAAGACTAATATCCCTAGCGTTCATGAATCTCTGGCCCAATTTCCGCCGTGCCGATTACGCCGGGAGATGCTACCAATCGCGGCTGGCTCCGAACTGGGAAAGCAATATTTTGATCTATACCACCCTATGGGCCGCCTCGTGCCATCGAGACGTCCTGCGCATCAGCTACGGATTCAATCCGGTGCTGGACACCCGGGATCAGCTGTACTACAAGGGCCGACTTCTGAGGCTGCTACGCAACCATGTGGCCGACTATACCAACGAAGAATGGCGAGACGGAGTCATCCTGGCCATTCTGCATCTGGCCGTCAATGAGACCACGAGACGAGACCTCAGCCGCGATCCGAGCCCGTTCACGCCCCCGTTCGTGGATATGCAATCGCTGTCGTTCTATGGCAGTCGGGACTATCACTCCATGCATTGGAATGTCATTTGTCTTCTGCTACGCCAGCTGGGCGGGATCCAGTCCATCAAGCTGTATGCCTTGGGCTGGTTGATAACAATGTAAGCCCGATCTACACACCCTCAACTCCAATTGACTGCGGGAGTCTGCTAAATTCATCCAGCGCGGATCTAATGAAGGCGGCCCACGCTCTTACCAAACCTCTTTTCCCCCGGGTCGATGTAGAGGGCAACGCGATCAACCTGCCGTCTCCTCTGCGCGTCTTTCCCCTCCCAGACGACCCATCCACGAAGCAGAATCTCGGCTTTAGAGACTTACTGTCCGCCCGCCCCCGGGTTCAAGGGCCCATCGTAGACGTCTTCCTCCACCTCAGCGAATACTCCACCCTGGTGCAATGGTACTACAACCGCTCCCTCGATCCGTCAACCTGCGACCGTTTCGCCGACGTCCGCAACCAAGTCCACCACGCCATCTTCAGCCTGCCCGACGAGCATGACCCCGTCGAAACCGTCCTCGAGCTGTGCGAGCTGTCCCCAGATGACTTCTCCGTCTCCCACGGGCTGTACCTCATCTGCCGACTGGCCGCGAATCTATACGCAACGCACGTTACTTTTCCCCTCCCGCGATCGGCCCCGATCCGCGCCATGATCATTCCGCTGCTCGCCAGCAAACTCGACCAAATGACGCAGGTCTTGTGCAGTCCCTTGCTTCTCTGGTGCGCTACCGTGGCAGCCATCGCGGCGGAAGAGATGCCCGAGCACCCGCGACTAGTCGAACATGTTCAAACCCTATGTCAGGGCCTGAATATCACATCATATCCACATTTTGTCGGAATCCTGGAAACATTCGCCTGGGTGGAAGTCGCATGTTCAGAGGGGTGTCGTCGACTATGGGAGAGACTGGCAGTGCAGTCATCAGAGGGGGAAGGGCTGGAGTTATACAGCAGACCTGTGCCCCTTAGAATGAGAATGCCCTAATGACGCAACGAGCTGAGTAATGATTACTTAATGCCTTGGTATATCCACAGGACCACACCGGGATTTGAATCCTCATCTCTTGGCGTGCCTTTATTCCTGTTCGGGAAGTGTCTTGTAGTGATGCCATTGGATGTTGGTGTCTGACACCCCATAGGGCTCTGATAGGGGCCATGGACTAAACCGCCCGGCCTGAGGTCTCGTATGATTGCCAATAGAAATGGGTCCTCGGACGGAACTATTTGACCCTGCCGTTTTTTGTCAGGCTATCCCCTGGCCAAAAGCAGAGGTCGGAACAAGTCCCCTCCAGCAAGTAACACGCACAGCCTTTTTCCTAACAGGCGAAAGCCCATACCATCCAAAAATGCAGGTGGTTGTTCTTTAACCATTGTTTATCTCGGGGGGATTGCCATGTGTCAGACTCATGTCCTACCAGCGAGATTTCTGACCATGGAGCCTCGAGCCTGGCATAAAGAGCAGACATTCAACTGAACCTGTGCAATTGACAATAAAACCCTTGTCATTCTACATGATATACACTTGAAAACAGACTACAGCCATTGCTAAAGACCTTGCCAGCTCAGCTTGTCCTAACCGCCCACATTCTCGCACGAACAGCCTTGCTTCCTGGTTTGGGCTGTGGTATGAACCCATCGGCGCAACACTCGATGTCGTTCTCGGCTGTCGTCTCGAGAAGCTCCAACACCCGATTCGTCGTCCCCGTTGATGTCGGCAGATCCGTCTCCGCATAACAGCGATTCCCGCATCGGCCATCTCCGCATACGCCTGATTCCACTCCAGACACATCGGCTGCCCTTACAGAAAGCTACCTGGTACCGATCCAGCCGGGGGTTGTCTACCACCGCTGTGGACGGAATAGCTTCGGCTGCGGGGACGGATTCTGGAAGGGCAGCGGGCTGGTCATGCTCACGGGCGTATTGGGCGGGATTGTCCATGTCTGATGGGTATTGGAATCAGTGAAGGTGAGAGTCTCGTCCGGGAGGCAAGCTGAGGTGCAATTGAGGCCTGGGCAGGGTGCGAAGTGATCGTCTTTGAGATATCTATACTCCATGGAGGCTCAAGACAGGCACAATCAACATTATCATTATAATAACTAAGATAAGCAAGGAATAAGGAACTACTGTTTAACAAACTGACTATCCTCCTCCAACCACTTCTCAAAATCCTTCAAGCCAGGATGCATCTCCCTCAACCTCGGGATATCAGCCCGGTAGCCATGCGCATAGAACCACTCAAACATAAGCCTCATATCCCTGACCATCCACATCACCATATAAACCACCACCCGGAACGTCGTCGGCGCCTCCCTCCCCGTCTTCCGCCGCATCACCTCCTGCATATGCTCATACGTAAGCACATCCCCCGCCAACGACAGACACCGGTTCCGGTACTCAGCAGGATTCAGAAACGCCTGTGCGACGAAGTACCCGATATCGCTGACGGCGATACACTGCAGCGGCTTCCCCTGCAGATACGCGTCCCACGCGGTCACGATCAACCGCCCCATAAAGTCCGGGGTGATGTTGTCGAAGAAGAATACCGGCCTCAGCACCGTCCAGGACATTTGTGTGTCATGGGTGCGCTCGAACAGATGCTGCTCGATGCGGTGCTTGCTGATGAAGTGCGGGATGTTGGTGGCATTGTCGATGGATGCGTCGCCGCCGCGGTCGACGGAGGTGTACACGAAGTGCTGGACATTTTGGGCCAGGGCTTCGTCGATTAGAGCCTTGCCTTGGCGTTCTTCCTTTTCGACGGTTTGGCCTTGGCCCATGGGGACCTGCTGGTGTTAGTTGATCTTCTCTCTAAAGATTTCGGGTGAGAGGTAGACACCTGCACGCTGAACACGCCCCAGATTGGCTCGGAAGATACTTGGCTGGCATTGTTGAAGATCGCCGCCGAGTCGTCGAGGTCGCCCTGGACGATTTTGATCTTGGGGGATTTGTCTGCTAGCTTTTTGGCGGCGCCGGATTGGGGATTTCGCGTGACGGCTAGGATCTCCATGTCGGCGTCTTCGGCTAGGAGGGCGTTGATGACGGCGCCGCCCTGTTTGCCTGTCGCGCCGGTGACGAGGATGGACTTCATTTTGATACCTTAGGGTTCGATATTTACTGGTTGATTTGCTGGTTTGCATTCAAGGTGGGTATTTATTGTTGTTACCGTTGATTTGTCATTGTGATGTAAGACTTCTCGGCACAAACCCAATGTGGATGATGAATCAGCCAGCTCAATATGTCTACATAGTATAAGGATAACGAATGTAGAAATATACACCAGAATAGCATTACAGCTTCCCAACACCAGCGTTAGCAACAACCTTAGCAGGAACATCCGCCACAGCATAATGGCCCACCAAGCTGTTCTTATACGTAGCCGCCTTGCTCTTGACATCCGCATCGGTGCGATCCTGCCAGGCGCCGGATCCCACCAACCGATTCCACTCGCAGATATACCCTAGCTGATCCAGACAGGCGCCGGCCGCACTCACCGTGCTGGTGGTGTACAGCCTGCCGCCCGCCTTCAGGGAGGCCTCGGTCAGCGGCGTGTTGACGTTCGCAAAGTAGTTGCCCTCGAGCAGCACCCAGGTGTTGGTATCGATGTCAAATGCATGTCCGCCGATATTCTGGAAGTAGTTGTTCACGCCGTGGAAGAAGATCTGCGAGCTGGTATGGTCCGTTCCCATGTGGGGTGCGCGGCCGGAGACATCGTGCAGCCAGTTTCCCTCAAAGGTGTAGTAATCCTGCTCGCCGATCAAAAGAAGAGTCCAGTAGTGTTTGCCGTTGCAGCTGGCGGACCAGGGGGTCTGGCCGTCGAACTCGTTGTTGGAGATGGTGACGCGGCCGGCTTTGCCCCAGCCGGTGACGATGAATTGGCGGCCGATCAGGGAGATCTTCTTTGTCAGCTGTCCTTTCACGATACTGAAGACTGAAGACATACCTTGTTGTGATCGATCCAGACCATGTCCGCGTCGTCCAGGGTAATGGCATCACCGCCCCAGACGTATTCGGGGTTGAGATTCTGTTTGATCAGCGTCGTTCCAGGACGTGTGGCTTCGATCTTGATGTGTCAAGGATACACACCGTAATGTGAATATTCTGAATAATCACGTTCTTGTTCCCATTGCGCACACGCAGTCCCTTTCCCTTGATGACACCCTTGTCGCCGACACCCACGATGCTCTTGTTCGAGCCCACGTCTAGGGGTGTCCGCGCGGCATTGTCGTATTTGCACGACACCCAGCTTCCCCCGTCGCATTGATCCTGGATCCAGGCCTGGCCCTTGGAGGTTCCGCCGCTGCAGACAGTCGTGGATGGCATGCTGCAGCATTTGCCGGAGGTGGTGCCCTCAGTGCCGGTGAAGTCCCAGGTCCGGTCGATGAGGATGACACGGGGAGTGTCGTCGGTGATCCATAGTACCAGTCTGTAAGAGTTAGTTTGCGATGGACCAAGTGTCAGAAGGAGCGTACTCGTCCAGACTGGATGGCGCTGCCGGGGTCGCCGAACCACCCCCTGTAGTCCCGGCGGCAAAGCCAGAGGGAGAGCCCGTGACTCGGGCATAGGCCTGGAGAGCCAGCAACAGAGAAAGAATAGCTGTCTTCATTCTGTTGTATCTCTTGTCACCTTACGTCAACGGATATATGATCGACAAATGTAGGACGGAACGACAGTCTTATATGGACAGACTTTCGTCTATCGGATTGGATCCTCAGAAGACCTTGACGGAAAAGGGAAAGTGACCTGCTGCAGTCCGTCGTTTGATCTTTCAAGTTCGGCAATTAGCCTGTTTCAAAACCTCGGAGGATTGAACAGCGGGAATGTCTCAGGGGCAGGCCAAGACACCCCGACTGAGACATCGAGTCCGAATTCATGACTTTCATGGCTTGAATCCATCTGACTGGTAACTGAGTCAGTGCAGTAATCTATATGACACTGCGGCTATATTTGTCGTCTCCTACGGATCCACTCAGGCACGAACAGCCGAATGGTATCAGAAGAGCTTCGCTCCACGCGTTGGGGCCATTATATGTTTGTCTGAAAGTAATATGCGCCGGGATATGCATGTTTTGAAATGCATGAACATAACCCTACATAAGTTATGCGCTGAGATTGATTCGATCTCAATTGTTGAAGCTGAGCTTCGCAAAGTCAAGAATCGAGATATCAATGTTCACATAATCACATATATGCTGAATAGAGAGTATTTATATGCCATGCAAGGATGCCCCTCCGCACGTGGTTCACCGCTCGTCGTTTTTTGTTCCCTGCATCACCCTCGTGCGCATCCACAAGGTCTTCAAATATCCAGCATCCAGCTCAGCATCAGGCAAGAGGGTAATAAGAACTACATGAAAGTAAGCAATGAAAGTCATCATAGTCGGCGCAGGAATCGGCGGACTGGCCTGTGCCATTGCCTGTCGCCGGAAGAATCTCGACGTGCTTATTCTGGAACAATCGGCTGAAATTCTGCCAGTAAGCATCATATTTATAATACTACCGTTAGGCAGAATATGACTCGATAGGTCGGCGCTGGGATCCAAATCCCTCCAAATGGAGCCCGTATAATGCAGGAACTCGATCTCTTGCCTCAGATCGAGGAAAAAGGCATGAAACTCGAGTCCATGGATCTGCGACGCTACAAGGACGGGACCATCATCACCTCGATGCCCTGCGGGGAGACTGTAGTGAAGGAGTATGGAGCGCCGTGGATGTATGTATTCCTTGTCGCCGTAGTGCCTTGCTAACGATGTACCGTGTAGCGTCATCCATCGCGCGGATTATCACCAGATTCTTCTCGACAAGGCTAGAGGGCTAGGAGTGGAGATTCGCCTGGGCGCGCTTGTGGAGAAGGTCCTGGTTGACGAGACTGCAGTCATTGTGGGCAACGAGACCATATCTGGCGATGTGATCATTGGTGCTGATGGTAGGCTTTCGTCCCAATCCTCCACCCTGTCCACAGCTGACACAGACAGGTCTCTGGTCCAAGGTTCGCGAAATCGTCCTCGATGAACCCCATCCACCCGAAGAAACAGGGGACCTAGCCTACCGGGCTACCTTTTGGCGAGCGCAGCTCCTAGCCTTGAATGATCCAGAGGTGAAAGCTCTCTGCGAGAAACGAGGCGTGGCTGCCTGGCTGGGCCCCAATAAACACGCCGTCTTCTACCCCGTTCGAGGAGGACAAGAGTATAACCTTGTGCTGCTCCAGCCTGATGATCTGCCACCGGGAGTGCGTACGACGCAGGGGGATGTGGATGAGATGCGGTATGGGTATAGAGAGTGGGATCCAACGTTCGTCTCTGTTTCCCCTAGGCCTTTAGGCAGTCGAGTACTGATACGGATAGGCTGGGGAAGATGCTCTCCTGTATTCCGACTGTCCTGAAGTGGAAGCTGTGTCATCTTCCCGAGTTGCTGAGGTGGACCAAGGTCTGTTCCACCGGCACATATTCGACAGCTTGTTAATGATTCCAGGGCTCTGTTACACTGCTTGGAGATGCGTGTCATCCGACTCTGCCGTATCAAGCCCAGGGGGCCGCCATGGCCGTGGAAGACGGCGCAGTGCTGGCAATACTACTCCATCACGTAGCATCCTCCCAAGACTACAGATCAAAAATCCCCCAAGCACTCAAACTCTACGAAGACATTCGAAAGTCCCGGACCGCCCGGAACGTCCAAGGCGCCATCCGCAACCGAGCCGGGTTTCACCTAGCCGATGGCATCTTACAACGACTGCGCGACTTGGTTCTGAGGTGGTCGGGGCTAACTCGAGAGACGGACTGGATTGGACTGATGTCTTCGCGACAACGAGCTGCTTTGGGATTTGATGTTCTGCAAGAGGTAGAGCAAAGGATGCCAGAGCTGTCTGCCTGATGATGACGTGTCTGTAATTACTGCTTCCGTACACCCATAAACCAGTAAATATGCAGAAAAGGCCAGATCATCATGCGATTGCCCGACGTAAACTCCCAGCCAGAAACATCCAGACCCGGCTGCTGCAGGAGATCCCTCAACTCCTCAGGGCTCCTACATCGCAACGTAGACACAAACCCATCAAACGAACACACCACCGAGAACAGCGGGACCACATACGTGAAGAACAGATGCAAAGGCGAATAGCTGTACCGCTGCAGCGTATGGAAAAACGGATACAGCACCATGACAGGGATATTCAGCAGCGAGGAGAAGTTGCGCTGCGCGAACTCGAAAATACTGCACAATCAGCATCTAACACCTATTGATGAAAGAGAACCTACATAAACGAATCCGCCGACTCAACCGCACTCCTCAAAACCCCCCTCGCGACCGCATCATCGAAATGATGAAAACACAAGTTAAACACCCGACACTCCTTCCCCTGCGCCGCAACCCGCCCACAACACGTCGCATCCCTGGCCTCCGGAATAAACGATACATGCTCCTGCTTCTTGGCGATAGCGGCCCAGGCATCGATCCTCGGATGCAGATCTGTGAGGACAAATCGCGCGGGAGGCTTCCCCTGTTCCTGGAGCCGAGAGTTCAGGACGCGCTCCATGGTCGATGTGGGCCCTCCTGCCCCGGCGCAGCAATCTACAAAGGTGTAGGATGATGCATCGGGTAGGTTTTCGGTGACGACCTCGGCGGCTATGCCTGCCGGGGAGGTCCGGCTGAAGGGTGGGAGGTGCAGGTTCCAGACGCTGGTGAGGTAGGATTGGATGTAGGCGATGATCCAGTCGGGGCACCAGGGTTGGTCGCCTATTTCAAAGAGATGGAAACGGGGGGAGAGGAGCATTTTGATTTTAGAGGTTTGTTGATGATAGAGATGGATCATGGAGGTGGGAGAAGATCTCCATCAGGGAAGTGGATGATGAATGTTCTGAAAGAGGGGTGCTGATTGGTCAGATGGGTCCACATTCATAATCCAAAATCAACGCTCTGCTTAGATGCATCGATGTATTGTTTTAAGTATCTGCTTGTAGACCGGTACCTAAAGGGGCGGCAGAGAGGTTTTAAGATTTCTACATGCCTCTTAGCAGGGTGGCCTACATGACCCAGCTTGTGAGAAATAACAGGAGGATATGCTGTTAATTCATTAAAGTAATGTCATGCTGCCATGCATCCAGTGACAAACTGTACTACTCCGTAGCTATTCACCTCTGCCTTCATTAATACTCCATATATCCCTATCCCTCTTGGTACTCCCACCTAGTAGAGTAGAACCATGACTTCGCTGCAGGACCCTTTTTGCCTATTGGTTGTGGCACTTGAAGAGAAATCCTGTCCCTGCTACTCCGCAAGTCCCCCCTACTGTCTGTTTCCAGAGCCAGGGGCTGGGGGTGGCTTTGCGTCTCCGTTTCCTTTCCCGTTGATCCCTTTGGTCTCTTGTTTGCCCCGCCCTTCTTGCGGAGGCGGGGGCGGAGGATTCGGCGGCTTCCGACCTCCCCCTTTGTTACCCTTGAGTGAAGGACTAGGACTGTGTCTAGTCAATTTCTGTGACCTAAGAAATCAGGGAAGAGGATAGTGAGTTACATACTAGTTGGGCATTTTGCTTGAGTGTCGGACAAAGGGTTATGGTTAGAATCAGTGAGTGAGTTGAAAAGAAAAGGCTCAACGCTGATAAATGGCGGCCTTTAAATAAAGGGAAGCCCTGCAAATGCTTCAGCCTGACTTACTACCTTAACTTGAGTGGAAGATCCCAGACTGATTGGTCGCCTGAGCCCTGAAGTATGCAGAACATGCCTTACTAGGGCGCATAGCCTCATGGCGATTCAGTATTATATGCTGTCTTGGATATCTGCTACACTATTATTTGTCATTTTCAGTAGCTAGAATGGTTGTCTTGACACTATTTTAGTTCAGTTCTTGAAGCGCACTCAACATGTCATGCCTAGTTAGTTAATAGTGTCTTAAGTAAGGCTTCAAATTAAAGCCTTTAAGACATATTCTCATGGCTCTATGCTGAGCCTTGTTGATTCAGCCATCATCTACATAGTATTATAGAGTGAAAGTGGTATCTATAAAGTAACAAGCTCTTGAGGTTCTAGAAAACTGCCTCTGTTAATGAAATCCAACACTACACTATACTATTTACAATTGGCTACCAGAGCTAGCCTAATACAAGGTGGTGAGGCTGAGATCAGTACTATATCTATAGGCTGACATCTGCTAAGGTAAATAAGATAGTGAATTAATATTTTGACAGCCGTGATTTGCGCCCTGGATAAGTGGATAACACTATTAGATGGATTACCTAGTACTTCATATATGTATATAGGCTTGTCACCAGAATCCTTGCAAACTCAAGCTGTCAAGCAAACCTAGACCCATTGCAAAATCAGATAGGCCAATACTAATTGCTACCCAAATACAAGTGGTATAGCTCTGGACTCATATCATGAGAAAGCTCTTGTTCCATTTAGACATAAATCACAGAATAACATAGAGTAACTGCGGACTCTCAGGTATGAGATGCGGCAGGATACTTGGGAGGAGCAGCGGACTCATCAGTTCATAGCAAATGGGTTCTTGAGGTGCAGTGGAATATTATCTTTATTGCGTGACCGTCCAATCAAGTATCACTGTATCTTAGCCACGAGTCTAGCTAGATATTGTACGCCAGGCCGATGGCTGCTGACTACACTTCCCTAGTACAAGACGCTCCTCCAATCCAGTCTTCACTGCTTCCAACCAAATACTCGCTATTCTGTGTACCCCTCACCAACCCCCTGTCGTGCTCTCATCCCTCGAGAATCCTTTGGTTCCGATTGTTCGGTCAGGATGGTGCACCAATACGTGGTACCATCCAGTGCTTCCCCTTGAAAGTCACAAAATTGCCCTGATGCTAGCGCGGTAAGCAAAGTGGCGATGCAGGCCGATATAATGCATGATGGAGTGCCATTGCCCAAAGGATCCCTAAGTAGGGTTTGGCTGGTGGATAATTGGGCATTTGGTGGGCTCAGGCTGACTTGCTCCTTGGCATCAGCCTTGTTCACAAGAAGAGACTACCAGATGAAGGGAATTACCCAACAGACTGTGCACAATGATTCGTAAAGACCTAGCGGCAGAAGAAACTGAATAGTCTTCTCTTTTCATTGTCCAAGACTCGAGCAGCATTGCAGATGATATTTACCGGGCATAATCCATGCTAGCCAGACCTTTGCTAGGAACATTACAACCGCCTTCTTGAAGGGAGGATGCTACGCATCAAAGACTCGTTCGAATCGCTCTCTAGCCTTGGTTGGCAAGTATCCCAGTCGAGCTGATACTTCAAATGGAACGATCCACAAGATACTCCCATGGCGATTATACAGTCGGATGGATATCCGCTCTCCCGCCTGAGATGGCCGCAGCGGAGGCAATACTAGATGAAACACACCATGCTTTGCCGGTTCCTGCACATGACAAAAATTCCTATACACTAGGTGAGATCGCGGGCCACAAGGTAGTGATAGCCTGCTTGCCAAGTGGGCGATATGGGACTACATCAGCAGCAGTAGTGGGACAACAAATGTTGTCAACCTTCCCCTGTATTCGCTTCGGTCTACTCGTTGGAATTGCGGGTGGCATACCGAGCAAAAACGCAGATATCAGGCTTGGGGATGTTGTGGTCAGTACGGGAGTCGTGCAATATGACTACGGAAAAGCCTACCCGGAGCACTTCCAGAGAACTGGAACGCTGAACAAGCCACCCGAGATTTCATTGACTGCAGTTTCGAAGTTACGTTCAAAGCATCTTCGTGAGAAAGGCATGATCCAACAGTTCCTGTCACAGATGATCGAGAGGAATCCCCAAATGAGCCAAGAGTTTGGACTTGGTGGAAGGCAAGACCAGTTGTTCAACGCAGACTACCGCCATATAGAATCAGAGTCGACATGTGATAAATGCGATAGATCGCAATTCGTTCCCCGAAAGCAGCGCACAAGCAGTTTGCCAAAAATTCACTATGGGCTTATTGCCTCGGCGAATCAAGTGATGAAGGACGCAGCCTCTCGAGACAAGCTTGGTCGTGAATTAGGAGCGTATTGCGTGGACATGGAAGCTGCCGGATTGATGGACCACTTTCCATGTCTGGTCATCCGAGGAATCTGCGACTATGCGGATTCTCATAAGAACAAAGAATGGCAAGGTTATGCAGCAGCGGTAGCCGCAGCATATACCAAAGAGCTGTTGATGGGGGTTTCCGAAGAAGACGCAATTCGAAAGTATGGGGGCTCTCTCAACAATACATATCTGCCTCGTATAGGCTCTGAGCATCGAGAATTGCTTAGTATAGAGGCCGCAACTGTTTGTGAAGGGCAAACAGTAAATCCATTGACACCTCAAGAAACAGCACAAATGTCTCTTCAGCCCACTTCCAGCAGACATTCACAAGCTTTCAGTGCATCTTCCAGGTTGTCTGCATGTGATCCAGCTTGTGGTTGCATCTGTCACAAAATCCAGACCCGAAGGACTTGGGGGATTATTCGCTCTTTGGAGAAGTGGATTGGCAGACTCTACATTGTCACTTCGACATCCCCGGACACTTCATACTGCCAATACAATTGTCGGAATGGCGGACAACGGATAGTCGAGATTCACTATTCGTGTCCAGATTGGTTCTGGCAGGCGACTATACACGCCTTGCTTAGAAAATCACCGCTTGGTAATCCTTCATTCGGGCTCGCTTTGAGACGACGAGTTGGATACTGGGAAGAACATAGTATTGCTCGTCTGGTAGATGAGCGCGATATAACCATGATGCAAACACTGCTAGTTCAAGGAAAAATCTTCCTCGATGACCTAGAGCCGGAATACGGCGGTACGGCACTACAACGAGCAATCCAGTTACAGGATATAGATCTCATACAGTTCTTGATCCATCAAGGCGCGGATCCCGATATTGCCGATGACCGGGGCACATCTGCACGGGATGAGGCCACGTTTTCTTTCCTCGCATGCAGCCATAACGAGATATATTGGGAATGGCACGAAAATCGACTGCAGAGCATCATCTCGATTGGCTCGCATCTCGATGAATGGAACCTCTCCTATCTCCACAAAATCATTCTTAAGATTCACCGCACCGACCTTCTGGAGGCCCTTCAGGATAGAACGATTTACTCGCAGCTAGAGAGCCGGGATCAGCAAGGACGAACCCCTCTTCATTGGGCTGCCATCCGGGCCGACGCGGATGCTGTCCGACTTTTAATCAACGCAAAGGCCGATGTCAACGCCCGGGACAACTACCATAAAACGCCTCTCCACTTCGCAGCTGAGACACCAAGCTTTGAATGCTTTGAGCTTCTTCTTAAAGCCAAGTCGTGCCCAACCTCCCGCACTCTCATTGGAGAGGAGCCAATCCATAAGATATGCAGAAGCCAGGCAGATCCAATTTTCCTAATAAAGCTCCTGGAGTTCGACGTTGACGTGAACTCGCGAGCAGGTGGAATCGACGGGGTCACTCCTGTGACATCAGCAATCAGTGGATGCCGGCCTGGTGTTCTCGAAGAGCTCATCAGACAAAATGCAGATTTATCAATAGCTGATCGGGAGGGCGATACGGCCTTATTCGAGGCAGTTGCGTGTGATTCGAGTGAATGCTTGAAGGTTCTCCTACAACATCAGGCGCCAGCAGACATCTTGCATGTTAACAAGCGAGGCATGACAGTTCTCCATATGGCGGCGCTGTATCCAAGTTTGGAGATTTTGGAGATTCTCGCTGATGCAAACTTATATGGACTCGACCCAGATGCCAAAGACAATGAGGGTTGTACAGCAAGTGACCGATTCCCTGCTAATGCTTGTGGTGATCTGCGAAAAGCTTTTGACACAGTCCTTGTCGATAGTGGGAGCACCTTAGTGCTCCACGGAGATGGTTGAGATGGTTGGATTCCCTAGCTAGGAAGCCGAACTGTGCGCGGAATAGGCGCAGCGGCAGCTCGCTAAGCTGTGGGCTGAGTCGCTGACTAACCGTAGGGGTCAGGTGACCCTACGACAGTCCTTGTAAATCTTCACACTGCAATGCGCGCTGTGGATGATTTGGGCCAGGGCAACAGGGATCAGTTTCATGATTGTAATGACTAGTGGCGGTATGGTCATCAACAATATGAGCTTGCTAATGAAGACTTGTTCTGAAGTTCAGTGTTTATAGAGGAGAATAGGCCACTGACAGATCTAACATCTGCTTGTTTGTCGGGAGAAGGTCAAGAGCAGAGTGAAAAGAGAGAAGAAAAGTTCTCTCAGGAGAAGGCAGCTTATCTTTTGAGTGGTTTGGAGGGTACAGTTCCATTCAACACATTTCTACTGAGAAGAGGACCATAAGTGACGAACTTCTACTTATCCTGAGCAGACTCATCTTCAACAGGAACATTCAACAACGAAGCCGTAGCAAGCGCTGCCTCCTGCTGCATTCCCCTCCATCTCTCCTGCGAGTTCCTCAACAAACTATCCAACAATTTCCCCTGTCCCGTTCTCCTCGTCTCGTCCGGCCATCTTCCAAAGGCAGCATGTGCTACTTCCCAAGCCCGCACACTGAGCGAATCCCCCATTGACCGCGCCGAAAGCTCCGCCGCCACAAACAACAAAGGCTGGAATTGAAGATATCCCTTGAGCAACCAGCTCCACGCTTTTGCCTGGGCATCTTCGTGAACCCCTCGAGGGATATCGATGATGCTGACCGCTGTGGAGAAGAGTTTAGCTCGTGTGCTCCGAGGGGAAATCACGGCACCAAGCGGAGAAGAACAAGCCGCGCTATGGATCTCGAACCACAGCTCAGAGATCAGAACGCCAGTGACGTGCTTTGCCAACCAATGGATGGGCTGGCTGCCATCACAGGAAGCCAGATATCGTGACTTTATACGGCTATGACAGCGCTGGATGAGCTGTTCTTTCTCATAAAGGGACTGCGCAGTGGCGAGCGAGGAGCGCGTTCTGGCAATGTCAAGCCGAATGAGTGGGAAGCTCGATTCCGCCCAT
Source organism: Aspergillus hiratsukae (assembly GCA_014281905.1). Lineage (NCBI taxonomy): Eukaryota > Fungi > Ascomycota > Eurotiomycetes > Eurotiales > Aspergillaceae > Aspergillus > Aspergillus hiratsukae. The sequence goes on from JACBAD010001975.1 coordinate 21,675, forward strand.
CCTTTATCCTGCGTGGTTGACGTATAACCTAGATCTAATTCTGTGTCGGTGATGTTGCACGGAAGGGAAACGGTATCGTGATTTGTGTCCAATGCGCTTTTGCCGTGATCCTCGACGGCCCGTTTGTCCAGGTACCATAGCTGCCAGTAAAGCCGGCGACGGATCTCCTGGGAGACGGGGCCATGGCCAGTCGAGTGCGTGGTTACAAGGCGCTGCGCGATGCCCGTGAGCGGCCAGACTAGCTTCGCCTCGTCGGTGAAGATGCTCAGCAAAAGAAATAGAACAAAGGGTTGGAGGACGGACAGATCATCCGTCACGAGAAAGTTGGCTCGCATTAGTGCGTGTTCTGTTGCGGCGCGATAGATTTTTATTGCGGCGACTTTGTGCATTCCGAGGAGGGCGCTGGTGTCTTCTGCAGACAGACTCAGGATGGATGCAAAGTATACAGCAAATAGCAAGGCTTCCTCGCTTTGGACTAAGGAGGTACAGTTGGAAACTGCTTTTGCCACTGCACTTGCCAAAGGCGTATGCAGAAACTTGACCAGGGGATCGATGTACTCGATGTACCTTTTCCAACAGACTTGCACTTGCATCGGGCGGGGATGCAATGGAGCTACTTCGACTGAATAGCAGCCGAACGGAATTAACGAAGGCGTAGAGGATCTGGTATTGTCTCTTCTGTGTGCTTTCTTCGGAGACTGTTCTCGCTTCTTCTTCGGTCGAGAACACGTCCTCTTTGGACACAGATACACACATTCCATCCCCCACGAGACGCAGTTCTTGCACGGTAGTCCCCTATCGCACTTCACCTTTCGCGTTCGACATCCGATACATGCTTTCGGTTTGACGGGCACTGGGGCTGGTGTTGGGCCAACCGGCTGTAGATGACGTTCTCTGGTCATTTGGATGAAGATGGGCTGCAATTTCGGATTTCTCTGTCACTTACCTGGACTACCTCTTGCTTTTAAGGGTTCTCGTATTGCTGACACTGCTTGGCGTGGCTGTGTCTGCAGCTCGCATTTCTCGGTCTTTGTACATCGTTGGCTGATGATTGGTTGGAGATTCGCTTTGGATATAAGCACTTCATCAATACTATAGTCTGTTAATCAGCAATAGTACAGTAAACACAAGGCAGAAGAGCACGAGCGATGTTATAATGTTGATGCTCGCTGTTCTTAATCATGGACGGCAAGTAGAGCAACCTTGCTTTTCTCAAGAGCACAAGATGGATAATAATGTAATTCGTACATCATATCTATACTCAATCCTGGGTAAGTACTGCGTTCTCTTAATTAACATACTACTAATTACCACGAAGCAGCCCTATTTGCCAAAACAGCTTTTGCTACCATCATCTATCAAGACCTCCACCTCGTACCCTCCTACGCCAAAGCACACGGAATCCTGATGAGCGTGGCTTTCGTCCTCATCTTGCCATTTGGAGCTACACTACTCTGCCTCTTCAAGTCCAAACACGCAGTTTGGATCCACGTCGGCATCCAACTCACAGGATGGGGCCTCATGCTCGGCGGCCTGGCAACCGGTCTTCGAGTGGGGAAGATAATAGACAGAGTACGTGATCCCCATCATCTCTAGCAATACGTCTTCCGTTCAGTTACTGATGGGGTTCAGCTACACAACAACACCCACACAATCCTCGGAACAGTCATCGTGGCCTTCATGCTCCTGCAGCCGTTTCTGGGTGCTATACACCACTGGATGTATATCCGGAAGAAGGCGCAGACGCGCACGCCGCTGGCCCCGGTGCATGTTTGGTTGGGCCGGATTCTGATCGTCCTTGGCATGGTCAATGGTGGGCTGGGGCTGAAGCTTGCGGATAATACTCATGGGGTGAAGATTGCTTATGCGGTTGTTGCTGGCGTTTGTGGCGGGATGTACTTGGTTTGGGTTATCTATCCGCTCAAGTGGACGGGAAAGGGGAGTAAGGAGGTTGAGAATGTCGAGCTGCAGGAGACGGTGTAGTAGATAGAACGTCCTCTTTGGAGACGTGCGGTTATAATGGCTTTTGGTCTGTTGAATGATTGTTTCTAACAAGCGAGATACGCATCTCGAACGATACTAGTTGGTTCTACTCTGTGGAGTCCAATGAGTGTCATGGCTCTTGTTTTATGAATTCGGTAACCTTCACGCTCTAATCTCGCTTATAAACTATGCAGTGGAAATGAACAGCAGTGTCGTCGAGGATTTTCTGTGGATTTTTATAGCAAATGTATAAATGCAAGGGCTCAGACAATAAAGCAAATAGCAGACTAGCAAACCAATATCAAACCAATATCAAACCAATATCAAACCAATATCAAACCAATATCAAACCAATATCAAACCAATATCAAAGCAAGGAAAGCAAGGAAAGCAAGAAAAGCAATGAAAGCAACAACTAGGAAGAATCACTCCAGGACTGGGCCATATTCAACCCCTTCAAAACAGCAGCACGCCCAGAACAAAAAGCCAAACGAGCACCGCAAAGACCCAGTACCGAACCAGTCGACTTGCCCGCCTCTACCTTCTCTTTCCCCTCCACAAACCGTGGGAAACTCACAAGACCAGGCGACCGCAATGCCAACTCATCCTCGTCAGGAAGGATACCGGGAAAGCCATCAAACACAGGCGACTGCAGCTCGGTCCGCGCGTCGACGTAATTCCCCCTAGACGAAGGGCGACGAGTCCGAGGCGACTTTTCCGGTGGTTGGCCGGGAAATCCCACGTACAGAGGCAACCGCTCGGGACGAGGACGAGGACGGGTACGAGGTGAACAGGGGGGAGAATCAGGAGTTCGAGGTGTAGATCGGGGTGCTGGGAAATTGAACGTGAAGCTTTCCAACTGGCGCCTGATGGATGCAGTGTCGTCTTCGGTGTTGCCGAAGCGCATGATGGGTCCGGTGGTGTCTGCGTCGCCGGAGTCCGAGTCCGAGTCGGATAGCCACAGGCTGAAGAAGTCATCCTCATCCTCGTCCGAGTCTTCCTCACCCTTGGCTCGGCTAGTAACTCGTTCTGCCTGGTTGTTGGGGATGTCAGTATCAATCACCATGTAGTCTTCAGAGATGGAGTAATTACGTCTCTTGGCCGGGTTGGGACCGCAATCCTCTTCGTTTTCATATTCGTCCTCGTCTTCGTCTGCAGCTTCGTGGACATGGGTGTTCAGTGGGACGTCAATAAATTCACCGAATTCCTCAGTGGAACTTGGGGACACGTTGGCAATGGTGCTGGCCTGGATGGTGCTGCCATCGCTGCTATCAGACTTGCGGTCGCCATCAAGGTCAAGTTCGAGAAATGCATCGTCGAACTCGCGCTTCCGGGACTTGTTGGTCGGCCACTGCCACTGCATCTTGCTGGTGATAATGGGGTCCGCACTTTCGAGCCCTTCGATTGGCATGTAGTGCGGGATGCTGTGAACGGTTTCTTCAGTGCCGTTTGCCGAGACCTGCTCGGGCCAGTCCAGTTCGCACTGCAGACAGTGGACCTCTAGTGTAGTCGAGAACAGCTCGTGGTCGACCTTGATGTTGGTGCAGGACAGTTCAGGGTAATTCGAGCCGGGCTGAGATGATCTGCGCAGCAGATTAACGAACTCAACGCAGCTCTGGATAGCGAAGCCGCAGATGTGGCCGCAGCGGGTGTAGTGGTGGAAGGTATATCGACACATTGCTAAAGCGATGGTGATGGTGATGAAGAGGGAATGTCGATGCCATGGTTCGATTCGACGTGTTTATATATACATATGTGAGACATGCATCGAGACATCAGCACAACATCGAAAGCAAGCACTTTTCATGACTATTGTCGCGATGAGACTCTGTGTCTCTGTCTTGGCGAAAGACAAAGGCCTTGTCCCTTTGTTCTTTTTACACTCTTCATCCATCACCTGGCACATTTCTGTCATAGGTATGAGACAAATAAGACAAAACAAAGACTACCTGACCAGCTCTTTATCCTCTGTCTCTTCCTCCTCCGGCCCCAACTCCCCATCCAGATCCATCAGATACCGCACGCCTGAATCCAACAACCACCACGCCATTGTCTCATGGATGAAGCGCAACATGCGATTCTCACCCGGCATTGGCGTTTCTGTCTCAGCCAACCTCCAGCTAACTGTCTCACTGCAAAAGACAACTTGCTCGCCCTCCTCCCAGTACCGGAGCACCCACCGCGCGTCACACTCGTTCATATCCACGTCGAATTCCACACGATCAGGCTTCCGGACTAGAACCCGGTAGACCCCGCAGACGACGTCGCCTTCGTTAAAGTCCAAGGATTGTATATACGCGGAACGGAAGGTCCTACGTAGTTCCCAGGAGCAGGTGGATCGTTGTTTCCAGGCTTTGGGGAAGTGCGAGAAGACGGTCAGGTTGCGGCGGAGGAGCAGAACAAAGAGAGCGGGGAGATCGCATGATGGGAGGAGTTGGCGCGGAACGGAGCGTGAGGCATGGTTATAAAGCGAGAAGTATTGTTTTGTGAAGACAGAAGGTGGAATGGAAAGGATAGAGGAAGAGAGGGAACGGGGCAGAATGCCGGTATGTAGGACGGGGTGGATGCGGGATGCCAGGGAACGATGGCAGAGGTAGAGGTAAGCTGAGGTGAGAATACAACTGATAACGAGGAGGGATAATAGTGACATTGCGATATTGTGATTATGAAGCTATACCATACTGTTCTTGTGCGACCTGCTGGTGGAGAGTAAGAGGTGTAGTCATGTTCGGGATGAATGTGTCATGGAGCTGTCAGTGAGATCAAGATTGACTTCGGGTGGCCAATAATGCATGACATTTCCGTCCAGATCATCTTACTAAGATCCATCAATTCTATCTCGGGGAATATACTATCCTATATACTAGTACTGAATGAGACTGACATTTGCATCTGACCCGATCAGGGCTGCGCCGTTGAAGCTTGAATCAGCCATGCGGCCGCCCATGCCAGCCATGTCAGAGTACGTCAGATATTCCATCCTCGACCCAATGAGTCAGGACACGAATATATCTATCAATCCGGGATGATCTACTCCCTGCCAAGATTTCCTGACTGTAAGTGAAGGAAAATATCCATTTTCAGACGGACAATGACCATCATGCTGACTGTAGTTGCAGCTCTCATACGAGGAGGATAGTATAAATACGAATCATCACCATGAAGTCAACGACACACCTCGCTGTCCAAGACGTAGACTTCTCTCAGCATCATGTCGCAAAAAGCCCTAATCCTCGAGGAAATCGGCCAGCGTCTAGTCGAGGTTGACCGTCCCATCCCCAAACCGGGCAAGGACGAGCTCCTCATCAAACTCACCTCTGTCGGCTGTACGCTCTCCTCTCCTCTCCTCCATTGGACTGCCCAAACTAACGGTTGATAGTAAACCCGCATGACCAGAAATCGCGTGATCGCGGGCTCTTTGTATCATCTACGCCTTACATCCCCGCGCACGATCTCGCCGGCGAAATCATCGCCATCGGACAAGACACAACCACTCGCTTTGCGATAGGTGAGCACATCTTCGCCCAGAGCCGGCTGCCACTCAACCAAGTCCTCAACGACTTCAACGGGCTTCAGCAGTACGCCCTTGTCGACATCAAGTACGCCGCCCGAGTCGCCGACACCGGTCTGTCGGATGACGAGGCCGCGACGATCCCCGTCAACGTCGCCACGGGGTTCGTGGTGTTCTTCTCAGCGGATGGGTTCGGATTACCCCTGCCTGACACTGACAGCGGCGTCGACTTTGACTACGCTTCCCAGAAGTTAGTGGTCATCGGCGCGGCGACGAACTGCGGCCGGTATGCCGTCCAGTTCGCCAAGTGGCTGGGCTTCGGGGTCATTGTCGCAGTGGCCGGGTTACGGACGGAGGACGAGCTGAAGGAGATAGGGGCTACGCATGTGGTTGATCGGCATGCGGACGATGTTCTCTCGCGGGTGCGGGACATCGTGGGCGATGAGCTTGTCTACGCGCTTGATGCGTTCAATTTCGGACCGAGGCAGGAGCTGGCGGTTGCGGTGCTCTCGGACTCGAGGCGGGGGACGTTGGTGACGCTTGCGCCGGCGGTTGGGGAGGTTGATAGCGCGAAGATTGGGGAGAAGAGGATGGGATATGCGAGGCGGTTTATCCGCGGTTCGTGTGCTACTCATCCGGATGACTTTACGGAGCTGTTCTGGGAGAGGATTACGGGGTGGTTGAAGACAGCGGTTATCAGGCCGAGTAAGTTTCGGGTTATTGAGGGGTTGGATGTGGATAGGATCAATGCTGCGTTGGATGAGTATCGGGACATGGGGGGGATGAAGGTGCAAGTCCATCCCAATGTTTGAGAGCTGTCTGAGTTGAATGCATATGATGATGCTGCCTCTTGGTATCATGACAGTCTTGATGTCTAGCACAGTTCATACTTCAGGAAATCGGAGAGGGTATTGTTGAAAGACACTGGACATGGCAAATCCAGCATCGTGCAATAGAAATGATTGATTGAGTCCTCCTTGTCCAGTTATCAACCTATTTTGTTTCCTCCACCTCGAACGAGGCCATCCTCGCCTTTCGTGCCATCCATTTTCGATACAGATAGAGACTGATCACTCCGACACCGACAATAAAGACAATGCAGAAGACCAGGATAACACCGGGGTTCTCGCCCGCCCAGTTATGGCGCCGTTTGGCTAGGTGGTGGATGTGCGAGTTGCGGAGCGCGATTGCAGCCATTGTCTGTCTGACTTGTTAGTTTCTCTTTGACCGGCAGGTTCAATTGACTTACAGTTGGCTGGTGTGTAGGTAAAAGAAAGAGAAGACAGGAGAATGACTGTCGGTCACTGTCAGGATGATTTTGCCTCGGATAAGATGTGACCTGGAGAACAAAAGTACTCAACAGGTGAGAGACAGAGGATGTAGAGTATCGGGAGCATCGGAAGATGGATAGAGCAAGGTTCGCAATGACGTGGAGATATCAACAGTGCAACCTTGACTCGGTCCATGGCAAAGGGTCCAGAAAGAGAATCGATAGAGATTCCGCATGTCTTGCTTCATCTTTGTCGTTCCGTGCATATTGGGGACAGTTTGACATAGCATTGCCTCCATATCAGCTTGAGATCTATTCTCTACGGCCAATTCAGCATCAGCTATAGTATTCGAAAGATATTGTTCTCTATAACGATAAAGCTCTATCCGCCAAGCTCCGGGACCCCACAACCCCACGTCGATCTCCCTTATCCCCCATTCTTACTCATCTCGAAGAGGTTCTCATACAGTCATACTCCATACACAGGCAATATCTTCTCCAGATAAGGCTGAACTGATCTTGGTAAATTGATACCAGCAATTGGACTATTTGAGACATATTCAACTGTGGTGTCCAAAAAGTATGTACCTCTCCCGATTGTGCAAAGACTACGGTACCTCTGTGGATCCCTCCATCTGCGTCACCACTCGATCATGGTCATTATCATTGACTGATGGGCATTTATGTAGGGAAGCAGAAGATAGGCATGAATTACAGCTCCTGACGTCAGCACTTCCTTTGTTATACTCACTGTACTCTTTACATCTGAGGGATCAGGAGGAATAATGCTTCATTACTAGAAAGCGTGAACTCGTATTGAATCAAGTGGTGATAGTAGGTGAGATATAAATATCTATCTACTCCGTACATATGCGACTTAGTTCTAAGATTAATGCCCTAGATTCAAGAGATCGTCCGTCGCGATGGCCCCATTTCTCATTTTAAATGGCTGGACTAACAACGCGCCAAGCATTGGCATTTTCGGCAAGAGAATGCCTCGTGTTACTCTGTATCTACCTGACCTTCATCCCTTGACTTCGCTCATACAGTTATTATGAGGAACTATCACCTCAACATTGTTATTAAACACCACAATGCATTCATCATCTTCTCTCCTCGCAGTATTGTCAATGAGTGACAGTCTGACAGAGTGAGACCCTGAGTCAAAGGATCCGGATCCACTGCTAAGAAACTAATGCTGCGCTACGCCCAAGACCTCGTATTCGGGGTATGAGGCCCAATTAACGCGTCCACGGACATTGATCAACAAGCCGCTTGTTAAGAATGGAAATGAGCTGGACGCCAGGGACACTGCGTACCTTCCATTGGCTCCCTGCCTCAGCTTTATCCGGACTGTTTCGAATTTGTGCCATTCTGGGCTCCCGTTGGTGTCGATGTTGCACCACAGGCAGTGATCTTCAACCCCTGATGGAGCAACCGATCATCCGTCATCAAGTCTGCACCAGTGAGCATTGCCAACGAATTGTCAAGTGCGGCTGCTCGTGGAACCACCCCGGTTATCACAAATTTATACGAGATCGCGCCCCTAGCGTCGCGCGGCTCTGGTCTACCACCCACACTACCATGCTTTTAAACATGCCGCTCCCCACTTGACGAGAACCACCGTCTGACTGCAATACTCGCCGCGCTGTGTGTTGTGCTGTGAACCTCACATCACCATGGCACCTCTCTCGTCGAGGATATTGATCGGTGCTCTCGCCCTCACACCACTGACCTCCGCATGGACCCTCGTATGGCGCAACTCGACCGCCGGCGCCACCATCATCAACGAGAACGAGCCCCAGAACTGCACGCGGATCTGGCACCAGGAAGGCGAGCCGTTCTCCTGGGATCCAGAGGGAAAATGGTGCATGCACTTCTACAAGGACACCGCATGCACCCAAATTGTTGGTTATGCCTGTGACGGCAAGGTCTGGCGCAAGGACGCCAGCCGCGACCTCTCCGCCTTCGACGTCTATCCTATGCCCCCGGAGTCCGTCAGCGTCATTTATCCATCCACCTCTAAAAGCACCACCACCTCCGCCTCCAAAACCTCAACCTCCACCGCTGTAACAACCACAGCAGCACAAACCCAATCAGCCACCTCCGCAGCGGCATCAACCACACCGACCGAAACCCCTTCCTCCTCCTCCTCCTCCACTCTCACCGGCGGCGCCATCGCCGGAATCGTCATCGGCGCCATCGCCGCCGTCGCCGCCCTAGCAGCCCTCTTCTTCTTCGTCGGAAGACGCAACCGCAAGCCAGCAAGCCCACCCGATACCAAACCCGACGCGACAGCGACAGCGACATCCCCACAATCACCGCAATTCCCGCCAGGCTCACCACTAGGCCTCGTCTCGACGAACGACACGGCGCCGCCGCCGGCACCGGCACCAGCGTACATCGTTCCGCACAAGCAGGAACTGGCCGAGACGGAGATGTCCAAGGCCCAGGCCTCGTATCCACATGGCTATCCGCGGGCGTACGCAAGCTCCAAGTACGTCGAGTTACCCGGGAATGGGGGGGAGGCGGAATTAAGCAATACTCGGCAGGTGCATGAGATGGATGGGACGAGTGATGTCAAGAGGCCGGTCTATGAGGCTGCTTGATTTTACGGACATTTGTATATAGTACTACTGCATTCTTGCATTAATGATACCTGGTGTTGGGCTTGCTTTAACCAGCGACAGTGGCCTTTGATTTACGAAATGGGAAAACGAACACAGAAAAAGAAAAATTATAATTCTGGTATCATAAACAAGACTCAAATACTAATTCCTAAGTCCTAACAGCATGATGAACCTCCACCCGCCCACTATTATGCCACGTCGCCAACATCGTCCCACACTTTCCACAGTAATGGTCGACATCCTTCAGCGACGACATCAGGTAGGGTATACACCCGAGACAGAAACAGCAGCACAGCACAGCCGCCCAGCCACTGTTCACATTAGCTCCTGTCTTTCCCTATACAGCGTGGGAAGTACTTACTGAGTGGTATTCCCCGAATGCGGCTCCACCCTCGTCATCTCCCGCTGCCCGCAGACAGGACAGTCGACAGGCGTCGGCCCGCGCTGCAGCGCGTGCAGCGGTGTCGCGGTGTTGTATCCACTTGGCTGGGCCATTACGGCGCCGGGGACTGCGCCTGCTTTGTAGTATTCCGGCGCTGGGGGCTGCGCATGCGCAAGCTGTTGCTGCTGGATATGGTCTTGGGGCTGCATGTAGGCGTTTTGAGGGACTAGAGGAGCTGGCTGGTGGGTTTGCAGGCCGGGTGGTGCGTGTTGTTCGTACGCCGGGACCGGGGCTGACATCATGACTCATGTTAGTACTTCCAGGGGAGTATTTGTGGACTGATTGGGGAAGGAGACGTACTTGAGCTGATCTTTTCGGGTTCCATGGTGGATTTGACTTGAATTGATGTAAGTGTTTTGGTTGATGATTGCTCAAAGCTGGGAACACGAGCTTCTTTTATACGACAGGCGTTCTATATATAACCAGGCACTAGCCAGCGCGCGATTCTCGCCAGCTGCCAGCAGCCCGTAAAAAAGTCAATGAGGCGCATTTTGGAGCGCTGTTAGCCTTGTGGCAGAGGATGAGAGTTCACGATACGAGGCTTGGGGCTTGGAACCAGCGCTAAATGAGTCAAGTCTGCCAATGTCATTTGCGGACTAGAGCTCGGGGAGTCGGGAGGCTTGTGTTGAGGCTGTACAGGATCGGCAAGGCTGTGGGCGTCCTGTGGGGCTGACGGTGAGCTGTAGCGAACAACGCATGGTTACTTACAGATACGAACTCATTGAATATCGCCATTATGTACATATACCCACACACTCTGTAGTTATAGGGAGGGAACACCAAATAACGTAGATATCAAATCCTGAGTAGGGAATAGGGATAAAGTATTAGATATCCCTCATAGATGCACATTTGATTATTTGATATAGTGTGAGAGGTTCATGAGTTGTAACATCCTAACGAACATGTTTGATATTTGTGGAGATAGTTGTATTTACCTTAGCAATACTAGCAGGTAACAGTGAAAAGGTGGTGAGTTTCTTCTGTACAAACAGTCTGCTATGTCTGTATCGTTATTGGGAACATTTCTCTGTCAATCTTGGCTTAGCAGTACCCCGTAAACTGGTCACATTCAGAACTTATTATACAAGGACTTGTCTTGGCCGTTGTGGATGTTCTTCTTGTTTTGATTCTCACTTGCCTGAATCTTTGGGCTGATGGAGACTGCCTGAGGAATGGCCTTGTCTCCGTGCCAAGTCAAACAGAGGCGATGGCAATAACAAAGATCAAATACAGTATTCCAGCTTTGTATCTGTTCTTCAGTTAAGCTTTGAGAGACTGTCGCTGGTGATTGGAGAAATCCGATAACCAATTGCCGCAGACACAACCAGGCTAACCAGCTCGGTCCTGCTGGAAAATATATATATCCTCATGGGTCTCCGAGCGCTCGAGACCTGACTTAAGTCTTGAACCCCATGTCTCACGGTCACCATCCGATACCTTTGCTCAAGATAAGCGCGGATTGGTGCAACAGTAGTAAGGGAGGCATTGGCTGGCATGGCTGCACTATTGAGCGAGTGGAAAGGCCGCTTATTTGGACATCCTTGGCTAGGGAAGAACGCTATTTAAGCTTATTGCTAGTCGTATCGTCTGTCGAGCAGCTGGGGAATATGTTCTCGTCTCGGACAGGGCTTGCCCGGCAGCTTTAATACCGCAATTGCACTGTGAATTCGGGCATTGTGAAAGGAGGAGTCGCAAACAACGTGGTTCCGGCATCGGCAGAGGCAATTTTCTCAGTTCGAGTGGCTTCTGGCACCAGAGGAAGTTAAAGGCCTTATTGCGGAAGCTGTAGGAAATTCATAAGTAATGATCCCAATGTTGAATGATCTTCGACTAGCAGGGACGGCGCCAACCGATCTTCAAACTGACGTGGACGGCTTCAATGTCATGACTGTCAAGTATGGCACAGATATTCCAAGAGTGGCTATTCCTAACAGAGAGGACAGGCCAATGAAACGGTATCGGGATAGTCCTGGCAGTATCTTTGTGGCGCGCAGGAAAACGAGGCGTTGAGGCTAGGTGACATCGAGGCAGCTGTTCAGGGATATCGCAAACTGTAGACCTGTCTTCCACTGTCTCATCAGTCTGTGTGCTCAACGCGATATCAGATGGGAGCGAGTTCGTACCTCATTGCAACGGTAGCAAGTAACTAGCTGCGAAGAACTTGTGTCGGGTGAGTCAAGACCGATTTTGAGGCAGGTGCTCAGTGCCTCAGGCGATCAATTTCCATATGCCTAAGGCCCCCGATGCGCTTGCCATTTCGATGGACAGCCCATCCTGCATTCTCGTTGTGTTCCATTCTCTCTGTTCTACCTCGACTGCCGTCGCCTCTCCAACACTGACTATGTCAACCCTCCGTTCCTTTTCAAACCACCATTGGTTTCTTCCTTATCATGGTGAATATATCTTCGGATCTTGCATCCGTCTTGTTGTTCCGTTCTGAAAGTCGTACGTACGAGAAACGCACCCTCCTTCCAGCTCTGAGTCAACTGGCCTCGCTGGGCCTCGTTCTCTCTTGCAGACAGCAGCACTAATCCGCTCAGTTGATCGTACACGCTCAAGCATATCTTCCAAAGAACCTGGAAACGGCCCTTAGCTAAAGAGCATCTCAACACTGGTGTATAAACCACCGTAAGTACGTCCTTCTGGCCCGGCCTCTCCAACAAATGATCTTGAGGGTAAAGCTGACCCTCTGTCCCCTCATTCAGCTGCGGCCGTTTGAAACTCCCGCCTCCCACCTTCAAACACTGCTCCACCACAAAAGGATGCCATGACACATTGACCCAGAGTCGACAGACGCGCCGGCGACTCGGTCGCTTCCGCACCCAGAAATACAGCAGCGTGAATCCATCGCCCTCCGTCGTATCTTGGAGGATCCAAACATGTGTTCCAACATTGACTTGGTCGAATGTGCGTCACATTCTGCGTCAATGAAACCCCCACCAAGCCTCATTGCGCCGTATTCACTGGATCATCGAGCAAATTTGAACCTGTCGAACATGCTAGGCAGCAGTGCGTTGAATGATGAGTATGTTGAAGGATTGTCGAAGTACAGGTGAGTGTCACAGGCCTTTTGGCACCTGAGATTGACAAGAGCTGATGGACTGACTCGTTCCCACTCCGCAGTTGCTGCTTCTGTCAGAGGCGAAACAAATATGCCCGACTAATCTATGAAGGAGCTGGGATCGGGTATTCCAGCACTCATCCAGCGTTTTGTCCAGCGTCTCATCAAAGGAAACAATTCGAAGCTATATGAAAGTTTACAGTTCACAGTGTCCATAGCCTTGTCCATGTACACACGTGAGCTGAGAACTATGTGAGAGGAAATCTTTGGGAAACATCGGGTTCTCTGAGCCTTTTATACCCGAAGACTGAGGTTCGACCAAGTATGCTCATGTTGCTAGAGTGCGAAAAGCCGCCAGCGTATCAAGGTTCCTGGTTCTATTACTCCTGCCGCACTAATATGTCGTGACCTCTATTCCTTCCGACTACATATGGATTTCCTTTTGTAGCCGACATGATATCATTCTACCTTCTACTACAGTGTGATGAAGTTTGACTGCTCTACACCGCAATGTAACAGCATGTTGCCTTTAAAATATCCAGTCTCATTTTCCACTATGGTGTGGGCCTATCTAAGATGCATCATGCTCATTACTAATGAAGATATATTAGGAATTATGTTACAAATGAGGACGAATAAGAATAAGAGAATAATTAAGGTGAAGCCCAAAGTAATCCAAATGTGGAACTGGAACAAGGGTCTCATGATCATCTGACGAACGTCAAACTGTCAAAATCGCCACATTCGAGAATGATCATGCTCCTTTTGAGCTATGGCTCGCCCATATGGCTGAATTGAGTTTCACGGTCGCAGCCTATCGCTCAGAGAGCTTGGATAGCTAAACCAGACCCATAAGACCTGTCATGTCCAGGAGGTGCAGATGTACCTCTCTATAGCGGACGATGATGACCCTTACGGGCCTTGGAATAGAGCTGTGGGATGATGACCTGCCCATGGTCACATGGCCTCTGATCAGCTGAATCCCATGGAACAAATGATGGTCTTACCGAACACTTTCTGTTATCTCAGGACGCCGCAGAAGTTGGCCCTGCGGGCATAGCGGCGATGTACTTTCTAGAGGCTTCTGGAGAGGCAGGATTCGAACTTTGACGATGAAATCAAACCAAACATTCACAATATTTAATAATGACGTCTATACGCTTTCCATGAAGATATATACAAGGCATATATGCATGTTCAGACAGAAGAAGACAACGAAAACACCAAAAAGCACACATCAAGATGTATCGCAGACTTTTGAACTCGCCTTTTAGACGCTTCGCTACGAACCCTCCAATTCTCCGCTCTCTAGGGCCTCGCCAGCCAGTGCAAACCAGGACAATGTCCTTGATGCAAAGGAATTCTGGCGCTGGCTTCCCCTCCTTGTCTCGAGCTCTAAATGACCTCGAGTCCTTCCTAAATCGCCCAGCGGCCAGCCATGATATGCTGGGTCACTATCCTCGGTTTGACGTCCGCGAGACAAAAGACAGCTACCGTCTTGACGGAGACCTTCCGGGAGTGGACAAGAAAGACATCGATATTGAACTCAGCGACGACAACATCCTCACCATCAAGGGACGTTCTGAGCGAGAGTCAACGTCAGAAGATCCCGACCAATCCTGGTGGTGTTCTGAGCGTTCGGTGGGAGAATTTAGACGTTCGTTCCGGTTTCCCAACGATGTTGACCGAGATGGTATCGATGCGAGTCTGAAGGACGGTGTCCTTTCGATTACCATCCCGAAAACGGCCGAGTCCTCTGTGAGCAAGCGTATTGATATTAAGTGAGGTTATGCAACGCAATACGGAGTCGTCGGGTCGCATGTCTATGTGCGTGATTTCTGATTGATAGTTGGTATACGTTTGACAGCCTGCTTACTTCGTTATGGGTAAAAGGCATATAAGTCTGGAAACAATCTTGGCTCTTCATACTTTGTCGAGAATGGAATGCACACACATGATTGCATATATTACCAGAACTGACGCCTGCTGATTATATCACAGAGAAACAGTGTTGTACATGTGGCGTTGTTACTGAGCTACTGGCCTATAATTGTAGTAGTAATCTCATCCTGTTAACCTAATAGCGAGAAATATTTAACTCCATCTAGAACTTGGCTTCCTATAGCTCGATATTCGCCCGGCACTATAGGAAAGAGCAATGCAGTGCAACAAATGGCGGCATAAATGTCTTGCATCCCGTCAACGGTTCTGCTGCCTAAGGCACTTATCGCGTGACTCGTCCAAGCTGGTAGTTTCATCGTTCTTCGACGATCGAATTAGCACTCATCATTATCATTGCTCCGGGTTCCTTTCCCAGTTCTCCTTCTGTAGCACCATTGCCAAGTGTGTGTGAGCTTGCAGGTTCATCCCTGAGATAGCCTCAAATACGATTCTTCAGCGCCATGGTACCAGCCTTGTACGTTGTCTCTTCGCGTCATTACATGGTAATCCTCACTAATGTGAAGAATTTTCATCTTCAGCTCGACATGCGCGTCATGTCATTCCCTGGGATGCCTTCAGTGTTGCCGGCCTTCTTCAGTTCTTCAGTCCTATCGAACATCTTACTATGGCTTGGATTTTGAAGCTCAACAACCTATTTTCGCGCAGATGGCGTGGCCGAAGGCTCAAGAAACAAAAGAAGAATTCAGAAGCCGAGTCCAAGATTACTGCCATCAAGAGAAAGGACAGTTACGTGCCCCAGGATGAAAGATGGAGAAACTGCTCGGATTTTGACTCCTGGTTGCGAGCAACGTCCTTCCCGAGGGATGGAGCCTGCCTACGGGATTTCAAGGCTTCCTACAACCCTCCTAACACGGGCTTTCCTGAATGGTTGAAGCACCGAGCAGAGGAGTATATGAAAACTCTTCAGGAATTGCTTCAACAGGCTGGTATTCAGGGTATTGAATGGTTCAATTTCCCAGTTGCCGACGAGAGTGCGGATAACCTGATACATGCTTTTGGAATACTGCTATCCAAAACTCCACACATGCCTCCCTTGGATTCCCACAGGATATACTATTGCTATGAGACCCTGCGAGTCTACCTTCCTGACAAAGTCTTGCTGCCCGAACGAGCTTTTCATAACCAGTCACTCTGTGTAGCCAAATTCGGAAAGAAAGAGACAATAGCTATTCCGCCTAAGTCTCGATTTGGAAGCCAATGGAGGAATTGTCGAACCGTTGACGACTTTGTGAGACTTTTCAATCTGGATGACGATGTGAAGGGTTACATCGCCCCGCCCGGCTCAAAGATCAAACCTGATCTCTCGGCGTGGCTAAAAGAAGGCGCCAAGGAGTATCTGGATATTGTACTACAATATCTGAGGAAGGGTGAATGGGAAGGAAACTGGTACAACGGTATTGACCAATTTCCCGGAGACGCTTTGATCCATGTATACGCGGAACTCTTGAAAATAAGCCCATACTTCGACATGCAGAGGCTATCCAGTTACCATGAAGCGCTGCTAAGATCGCTCCCCGTTGGCTGGCATCGCCTACCAGACCATAAATGGAAGCAGGGTCTTTTTCCGAGGCGTTACCTACATGATGCTACAGGGCCTCTCTACGGGCAGATCCTGCATCGATTTCATGAATTCAATATCCGTCACTTCTACCGCGATGTTGCGCCTTATACCGCTCTCGTGGGCCCTGAAGGACATGGCAAGAGCTTTTTCGTCAAGCAGATGGCTCTACAAAACTACACATATGTTGTGTACCTCCTGTTGCGGCCGGACACGACTTATAACGAATGGATTCCACACGAAAACCTTACTTTGGTGAGACCACTATCAGAGGGTTTCCCGAATCGGCAACGAATATTCGATTGCTTCATAGCTGTCAGTCTCGCCAACGTTAAGCTGTGCAGAGATGTTGGCATCGGTCCCCGAGCATTCTTCGACATGTACGCAGAGGTCTCGCACACCTCGCTCAACAACTTATTCAAGGAGTTTAGAAAGTTGCTATGGCACGCATTCGAAAGTCTGACACAAGCTGTTCACCGCGTGACTGAGCAGATGCGGCCACCGGACTGTCAGGACGGAGATGAAAAGTATTGGAACCAGGCTCTGAAATACTGCCTAGGCAAGTACGTGGCGCTCATGTGGAGCAAATTTCTCACAATACGCGCAGTATTGCCGATTTATCAGGGATACCATGATTATCCAGATCGTCCCAGCGGCGATACTGTCCTCAAAGATGGGAATCCCGCTATGGTCTTGTGCATTGATGAAGAGTCTAAGCATTACATGTGGCTTCCCAGCAAGGAGCGTAAGATGGCGTGGTATAACCAGTTGATAAAAGCCATCTCCAGTCGCATAAACCACCAATGGGATGCTCCAGAAGACCGTTTCTTTGCTTTGTTCGTAGATCGAGACCCGTCTGTTATGCCGCCGAACCCCAGTCATCCCTTCCCTGATATTCAGATCGACCATTTGAAGTAAAACGCTTGCTGCCCTGACACGTTCGGAAAACATTCAATCTCATATGAGGAGATCTACGTTCCTATTGTTTGAAATATCCCTTGATTTCTGCTAGCAAAATGTACAGGCAGCCTTCTATTTGAAAATTGTGCGCAGTTTACCAGGCACCTTTTTAGCAGTACTTGGTTTGGGATAATCGAGTCCATCATTCGACATCATTGCCTGGAACTACCCGAGCATTGACTCACCCAACGTATCTTGACATAACTGGTGATGAATGACCTGTTTCTCTACAGAGCGCCAGTATCCCTTCTGGTTCCGTCCGCGGAACGTCTTGCCTTTCTAGATCGTGAGTAGAAATGATAGACTTCTAACGAAGGCCACAAACCCACCCATGAAGAACGTATTCTGCAGCCCAACACTTGAGATGTATGGCATGATGTCGCAATTTAAAGGCGACGTCACCGTATTGCCAAAGACGGACACTATTGATTCTGCCCTTGAAAGATTCGGTAGAGAGCCATCCCCATAACCGATGTTCTGGCTCTAGCAGTCCGTCGTTACGATGGTAAGGCGAATATCGAGTTGATCTGGCGACTCTTTCGAAGCTTGCTGCTGTAGACATGGAGAAGATGTCCAGATTCTGGCTCATAGCAGACGGGGTCAACGTTTAATACATGTCTACGTATCTCCGACGACAATGACCCGGACTGGCTAGGCAGCTTTAGGTTTCCTGTACCGAGACTGAGAGAGCAAGCGAATCTTTGGAAGCGTGGCGACCTTTCGTGTCGGTGCCCCGTACCACGGATCCTTACGCACCCGTACCCGGTGGGCTTGCTCCCAGATCTCCTCTGCAGTGTATCCATACCAATTATACATCTCCTTCCATGCCACTTCGCCCTCAGGCTGCGCGCGGAGGAGCTCGATTGCTTCTTCGTTGATTACTCGGGCGCCGGCCAAGTAATGCGGAGGGGTATTGATATCCGAGTCGTACGCTGTTACCTCCTGCGTTCCTGATGCGAGAAGGTAACGCAGCAGCTCTAACTGCGCCGGAAACTCCGCCCCGCATGTAGAAACAGATAATCCCTCCTCCCCTTGAGCAGACCAGAAACCATTTTCATTTCGCACCCGTGGCCGACGGAGCCCCAGATTCTTGATCGATTCCCGGGCCGTGGACGCGTAACGTTGGATGGCCCAGGGCAAACAAGCAATGTGTAGCAGATTATGCCCATAAGCTGTACGACCTGCCCTATCCAAAGGAACATCCCTTTCCACGCGCTGAAGTGCCTGCAGAGAGTGCGCGGCAGCTGCATGCAGCACATGGATGCACATGTACGGCGTCCGGAGGTCGAAATCCAATAGGGGGTCTTCGGCCAGCACGTTGTACGCGGCCTCGTTCCACGGCTCGCTATGCAGGAAAGTGGCCATCAGGGGTGTGATGCTGGCTTGCACATAGCCGAGAGGAAGCACGTTCGGGTTGAAACCCTTGGCCAGAAGATGACGCAGCATGTCCCTGTTGCCGCTTGCAATAGCCTCGTGAATTGGCGACGAAAGCGCCAGAGCTGACGGTGTCGGCGGGTCGGGGATAGCTGTCAGGGACGGGTTTGCTGTCCAAAATAAATGGTCAGCGCCGTGCGATATGAGCTGGTCCACAATAACGGTTGAATCAAGGCCCGCAGCAATGACCAAGGGCGGGGCTGGTTCCTCATACCGACTGCGGTGTGCGACGGAACTGCAGTCACCACTGGTCCAAAACTCGGCCACCCAGCGCTCGTCGACCTCTTCCTCGGTGATGTGGACTGTCTCGGGAGTCCCGATCTCTGCAAGGATCTCATCTCGGGAGCCGATGTCCCCTTCATAATCCATATTCAGATCAACTGGAGGGCGGAATTGTACTGGGGGGCGAAATCGTAGAAATAGTGCTTGGAATCTTTTGCATACACTGAGCTCAAAGCCGTCCGGGTTGGCACCCAGCTTCAGGAGAAGAGCAACGTGGTGATCAGACTGTTTTCGGATCGCTGCCGTCAGAGCTGAGTGACACTGATATATATACTGCACGTCTGGGCAGTGTGAACGGCCATATTCCACAAACCAGCCAAATCTGTAGTTCGGGCTGAACCGACAGCACTCCTGCGCGCAGAATTTGTGCTTGATTGGAGCCCAGTAAGCTGACGCGTCTGCATCTGCCAATTCAAGGGTCGGCAAAGGAAGACGCAGCTTATTATCCCGCTGCCTCTGAATATCCCGCTGCCTCTGAACAAAGTGATGCCATCCCTGGTTGAGAAAGGACTGTAATTTCTCCGGATCAGGATCGGCAATGACGTCCGCAATTGTTTCAGGGCTACCTGTTTTCGCGCAAAAACAGTCGAAAAGCTGCTCTAGCTGCTCTATCGTATGAAAGGACATCACGTCTTCCTTGGATTCGTCGAGAGACGGGAGCTCGTCATCCATTGCGGCCTGCCTCCAATTGCCCAGACTCAAAGCTGGTAGACCTATTGACCGTAAATCCCCAGTAAAATTTGTTTTCTGTCGAGGAATAACTTCGTGATCTGGGAAGACGTCTGATACGGCGACTATTTATATAGGCAGCCGCTTCGATCACCTGACTCCTGGGTTATCGACCTGCCGTAATCGTAATGGCTTGCTGTAAACTGCTGAAACCGGTAAGGTACTAGAAAAGACGCCTTTATCGTCCTAAACAGCCTAGCCAGTACACCTGCTGGTTTCCACTATGCAACTAGCTTTGCTAGGACGGTGAGGCTCCCAGTGAACGTGTAGGCATAATGATTACAATCGGCATCGCCATTGTGGACACCCAGGCACTGTTCAATAATATCACCGCTCGTGAGCAAGAAGTCCTTGACGGCAATCCGTTACGTCTGGAGCATGCGTAGCACGCAAAGGTTGTTGCGGATGCTAGGAAGAGAATTGAAGGTGGCCGGAGAAGAGGCGAGGGACGAGTTTCGGTCAAGAAAGAAACGACAAGTCTCGGCGGAGGAAGCAACAGTCTCAAAGAGCAATTCGCCTTTGGGCGACAGATCATCGCCAATTTACAGAACACAGTCAAGCTTCAAGGAAAGAGACGGCGAGATCCCGACCAACACCGAACCGGAAAGACCGATGCCATGAGTTGGAGAAAGAGACAGTCACGCCATGTTAAACATGCAACTTCGGACGGTTATATAGTTCAAGGTTGAGACTCTACTTTATGGCAATGGTACTTGAAGGGTTCAATCCTATTGGTAATTGATAGTCAATATAGCTGTTGAGTCATCTTGAATGATGTCTCCTGAGAGTAGTATACTGTATTATCACAAGTGCTGAGTAGGAGTGTTGCAACTAGGAATTAAACCATGATAGGTCTATTCTCCTTGAACTCATCAGTCTGTGCGCTTTGAGTGGGACTCTTTTGCGTCTCACTGGTCGTAGGCTTGCCAGCTTCAAGTTCTTGCTATCTTCTCGCCCTCGCCGGTGGCATGGGGTATGTGCGCAATGGCACAGTAGACTTGAAGCAAAGTTGGCGAAGGCAACAGGGAGCGTCCATCAAGGGGACTCATTCTGACGGTTCCAGTCCGTGGCAGAAAATGTCGATTGTGGATCCGATGACAAGGCGAAGCTTTCCAAGCTTGTTGTGGTCCCTTGTAAATTTGGCCGACTGTATCCATGCCATCTGGTTCTCCTCTGAGGTCTGCCAACATGCAGACGCGGTGCCCATCCACCTCGATTCGACCTTTCATGCGAGACTGGCTTACTACCGACCATTTCACGACGACAACGATGTTGACGTGCGCAGAACATTAGCGGTCAAAGTCATGGATCCATCAATCTGCGCGACGGGGAATCGATCGGTACAAGGAACTGTTGGCGAAACAGTGCTAGAGTCCGCTGCATGTTGTCACTGGAGTCATCGCTGCTGTCCTGACTTCCTCTGCTGGAGGTGTTCCCCTCAGCGGAGCCTGTCTAGAGATATAGGCGACGCTGCGCGCCAGTCATGTTGCGCTGACGCGAACCTCCATAGTTCACCCTCCCTCTTTCCCAGGGACGAAGGGTGCATCCGTAGCAGACTCGGTAGTACCAGTTGCGGGAGTCTCTAAAGCAACCATCAGTCACCCGGCATCTCTTCCACTTGTTGCGACATCTCCTGGATAGCCTAATGTGAGAAGGTAAAAAGCCGATTGCAAAGTCGTCGAGCCGTTCAATCTCGCAGGGGATTATCGGAGAGAGCGCGAAACGCCAGGACTAGAAAGAGGAGGGCCCAGCCAAGCTCGGATCCCATTTGAGTTTCAAAGCAGTGTCATCTCTGCGTCCACTCCCTCACAGGAAGCACGTTCAAGTTGTCGATGTGCTGCAGCGTGTACCCGAGGCATATTGTATCGCTCCCTCGACGTATGCAGGAGGGAAACGTCGAAGCATAAGCGTCGGCGATATTAGATTGAGTCTTTTGCACCGAGATCAATAAAATAATGGTGAGCTTCGATGAGCTTTGTCGACTCTGTTCTCCACCCAATACTGGGGGTCCATCTCATTAGCAGGACACTGCCAAATGGCACTGTATACTGGTGGGTTAGCATCTGCACCGGCTTTGCATAAATCTTAACTTCGAGCGAAAGAGAACTCACCGGACAGTAAGTAATCGCAGAAATTACCACGATGAGGAAGGGGGTCTTATCGTGGACCGCCTCTTGTGAACGGCTGGCAATCGATTGCCAGGGTCGAGTTCTAGCGGGCTATACTGCTTCGTAAGCCATTCTCGGATACAGTCATGGATCCATGTTGGCATAACTCTGATTCGCAAGGCGCGCCTCTTAGTGTCGTAGCTATTCTGGCAGGATTTGTAAGACGAGGCAGATCAGACAGAGAAGGTTCTCCTTTGAGACGGAATCATCTCCTCGATAAATAAAAGAATGGAAGGCGACATGCCTGCGAGCTATTGCAGTGGAATCAACGGCTGACCACAAGGCCGTACGGAGTGATGTGCGTGCACTCGGATGTGTCCACGGGCCAAGACGAGGGAATAGCATTGGCAAATTATGAAGACTGGTCTCGATTGGAACAAATCCACCAGGAACACTAACGTAGGACTTGGCCACTCATATCCACAAAGATGGCTGCTTGACCCAATCCTGTGTGCTCTTCAGGTAGTATGCAGAACGCACCGCTGAGCCTTTCCCCGGCTGAGAACATAGTGTGTAGACCAAAAAAAGAAGGATCAACAAGTCAAAAACTACACCCAAATAGTGCGAGAAGTATTTTGCCAGCGTGATGTGGTCACGTTTAACAGCTGAGGAATCGCACCGAGCATCTCGAACTTCGGGTTCGCAGTCCAGTGTGCGTGGTGTACACTGTGGCCTTGACTACACAACGGCCAGAAGCCGGCTAGACCTGGTTGTAGTCCGTGATCGTAGTTGGTGACAGGCGATATCCTATTGCGGAAGTAGCCAGACTGGCTGCTGTGTCGAGACGTATCTCATACAGACGCAGGCGTATGTCGGCACCTATGGCTTTGCCCGTGTTCCGTAAAATGCGGAGAAAGGATATCCTCCAAAGAAGTCCGGCATCGCAATGCGAAAGTGATGCGAGTAAGTGAAATCAATCGAATTGATAACCAAGGAACGGGGCAGCTGACAAAAAGGAGCCTCCTCCCGACGCCCCAGAAGAACATCATTTCAGAATGATTTCCTTGTGTTAAAGATGTGATACATGAGGATGCTGTTGCTCCTCGAACATCTGAAATAATAGAGGCTAGTTGAAAGGGATTCAGATATCATCGTTGAAGCGGCGGCGTAGGGCAAGCGGGCATGCAAACCGACAACCTTCAGCCGAGCATTCTTGGGCATCAGAATGCTATTAGGCGTGTTAGCATAAGGGCTTCAATGCACTTGAAATCGCTAACTCTAGATCGATTGACTGGGCCTCTAGGATTTTCGTAACCAGAAATCCCACCGAACGATTGAAAACACTTTGAAGGCCTGTCTCATCGCCAGTTGGTTTGAAACGGCTCTGGGAACAAGGGTATGTATGTACCACAGTGGATTTTTCCTCGTAGAAGCCGGTAGGTTCGGCTGCCAGGTTCGGCTGCCAGGTCTAGGCTCGATCGGACCTGGCGGTCCTGCCTACTTGGTTGGTAAGCCATGAGTGATGCGAGTAAATGAAAATCGGTCGAATGGATACCAAGGAACGAGGCATCTGACAAACAGGAGCCTCCTCCCGAGGCCCAACACGAATCATTTAAGAATGATTTCCTCACGTTAAAGATGTGATATATGAAGATTCTGTTGCTCCTCGAACGTCCAAAATAATGGACGCTGGTTGAATGGGATTCAGATATCATCATCTAAACGCCGGCGCCAGGACAGAGCTGGGCATGCGAACCCGCTTGTTTTAACTGCCATGACTCTCTGTGTCCTTCTTCGAATTCTGAGCCCACAAGGTAGTGTTTGACTTCGACACTCCGAGCCGCTCGATTTTGGAGACAGCTCCGAGGGCAAGGACGAAGAACCGCAGGGCAGCTGTCCACAAAAGATATACCATATCGCCTGGCCATTGTCGAGTGCTCGTAGCAGAGCGGTAGTAGGCACTAGGCCCATTCTGCGAACGAGCACGTCGAGAACTTTCCGTTCCACAGACAATTTGCACAAGATCCTCGAACAGAGCTCGTTCTTGGTCTTTCGGTCCGTATTCTGGAGCAACGACGCACTACTCCCAAAGGCATTCCATTTCTTTGTCGCAGAGTCAACCGAGGGACGTCCGCGACATCTGCACCATATTGCACTGGTGTGGCGATTACTGCAGCAAGGAAACCGAATATCTATGGCTCTATCGACATCCAACGAGGAATTGATCGTACTGGGTAGGCTATTAAACATCAGTGAAGGAGCTCAAGATGTACCAAACACAATCCGTCAACGTACCTTTCATGTCTTTATGTTCCAATGGTGCAAGCAACGAGTTTGTTTGATGTTATTGAATGTGTTGATTAGGATTCAGTACGTCTCAGTAACGAGGTGCGCGATACCCCGGTCTCGAAATCTGTGAGCTGACTCCTGATAAATTTCATAACTTGCTTGATGTTCACGAAGTCGGCTCTGCCTTGAAGGGGACTAGGAAGGAGTTGTGAGTCTAGACGTAACGTGGGCATCGCATTAGTATTTTCGACAGTCGTGTCCTGAAGGGAGGCCACTCACAAAGCATTCCATACTCCACGCCTTTAATTTCCACAGAACTGGGTCTCTTGATGTCGAGCATCCCAGCTGTCAAAGTCCGCTGGCCGGTTGGCGAAGGATACCAACTGATTTTTCTGTGCCCTGCATTTGCTCCTGCACTGCATTGCTTACCGGGCGTTCATAACCTGACTTGTAACCACCGTTGCATGTATCGAGGCGTCCTCTCTATATGAGTCCCGGTTGAACCTAAGCAGACACATACGACCATAGGGTGTGGAAAACAGGGCTTCCCGTCCGCTCAGCCGTACTTAAGCCACACGCCGGCCGGTTAGTAGTTGGGTGGGTGACCACCAGCGAATCCCGGCTGTTGTATGTTTTTGTTTTTTGGTGTCATGATAACGCCGGGCCGTTACGCTGCAAATGCCGCACCACATACCAGGGCAAATGTGAACAATACCCTCTTTGGGGTATGTTAGTTGAGAAGGCCCCAAGAATCCTTTGGTACAGACAGCGAGCACCATGCCATACATTTCGGGACCGTATTCGGCGGGTGGGCACAGCAATACCAATGTAAGGCTGTGTGTATAAAATGCCGCGATAAGATACAGGGGTGTGTTGTTGGTTGTGTTATCCCGGTTCATTCTGCGCTCTTGGGCAATGACTTGTCCTTCAGACATATTCCGTTCAGCTTGTGCAAAGGCTCTCAGTCAACGTTGGCGAGTCCCTCATATGTCGATAGATTCTCGGGCTATCATTGCAAAGGCAAGTCTTCGGCTGCGGACTGCATGTCGGGCAGCGAGACAAGGGTCGTAGTGCCATAGAAATTCATTGCTGATGGCACCGAAGAAGTGGTACATCAATGATTGCTTTGATTTCGGGCAGTCCACGAAATGCTGCTGGCGTTCGGGAAGCAGGAGGATGGCAGTGCCTGCCATTGCAAACTTGTTGCTGGAAAGGCGATACCACTGTCGTCGGTTAATAACAGGTTTTGTTTGTTCCTTCCGGTAGACTCACCTAAGTTGTTTATGGGAAGAATAGCCCGGGCCGGCAGTGGTCCTGTTCGGCCGGTACTTCTTCGGCCGAGCCGAGAGGGTACGATGGAGATGGATCTTGCCGGAGCTCGGCCGTCAATATGTAGCGGTGCCGTTGCAGTGGGCATCGTATCTTAGGCCCTGCTTTAGTGCATCCTGTTGGTCACTAGACGACGATGCTTTCGGAATTGCAAGCTCACATACCTTTTTCTTTCGCAACTCGGTGAGTTGATTTCAACTCACTCGGACCGAGCTTGGGCTAGGGTCCGAGGCCGGACATGCTCGGTATTCGTGGCCAGTCGGCGATTCGCACTTCGTCAATTGCCCATCACCCTTGAGAGATAAGGAACCGAGGTGACTTGGGGGCAAAGCAGAGCCATCTGATTGTATTCTGAGGGTGTGGTTGGAGGGTATCACAAAGCGCTACTGAGGGGACAATAACGCAAAAGTGAGAGAGAAAGTTGAAAGCATGTATACTGCCAAAGGCGAATTGAGAACCTGAATGATAAAAAGAAAAGAAGGCCTCGAGGAGGGAGAAGAGGGGCTATCTATCTTTCTCTTTCAGAGTCCAGATACGTGAATCTATTTGCGTATTCTTGCTTATTCTTGTCTACGTGAATCTTCGGGGGTTGATCGCGTGAATTTCATGCCACTATCTCTATGCCGTCATCATTCCTTGCCATGATTCTAGTGATTCTAGAATAGCAGAATCGTGAATAATCACTCAGCCATCACCAAATCCGGCAGGAGGAGTGTATCTCGGAGCATCTCCGACAGCCGCAGAGCATCCCACTTTTGGCCCCGCGCTTTATAAACACCTCAATTTCGTCGGACTTAAAAGTCAGAGTACTCATCAAATTCAATCCTACATCAAACTCGTAAATACAGAAACATCAGAATCATCGAAATGTCCAAACCTACCATCGGCTTCGTCGGCCTAGGAGCCATGGGCTTCGGCATGGCCACCAACCTCGTGCGCGAAGGATACACCGTCGTCGGCTACGACGTCTTCCCCGCCTCGGTGCAGCGATTCCTGTCCCAGGGAGGAATTGGCGCCTCGACTCTTCAAGCGTCAGCACAGGATAAGAAGTTTTACATTTGCATGGTTGCCTCGGCGCCGCAGGTACAGTCTGTTCTTTTTGGGGAGGACGGTGTTGTACAGTGTATGTTACGTTCCATTGCAATTTCCCTGACTGATGATAAGACCCGAGCTGATAAGAGATGAACAGACCTTCCGAAGAACGCCACCCTCTTCCTCTGCTCCACTGTCCCCGCTTCCTATGCGCAGTCCGTAGCCGCGGAGCTGCAGTCCCGCGGCCGCGCCGATATCCTCTTCATCGACTGTCCAGTGTCCGGGGGTGCCAAGCGCGCCGCCGACGGGACCTTGTCCATCATGGCTGGTGCGTCGGAGGAGGCGCTGAACAGCGGTCGCGAGATCCTGCAGGTGATGTCTGATCAGAACAAGCTGTACCTTGTCCCTGGCGGCGTCGGGGCCGGTAGCAACATGAAGATGGTGCATCAGGTGCTGGCGGGGATCCATATCCTGGGCGCCAGTGAGGCGATGGGATTCGCGGCGCAGCTGGGGCTGGATGCAAAGACGACTGCCGAGAAGATCATCGGTTCTGAGGCGTGGACGTGGATGCATGAGAACCGGCTGCAGCGGATGCTGGAGGAGGATTGGAATCCCGGTGCGAGTGCGCTGACGATTATTCTCAAGGATGTGGTATGTTGTCTCTTCAGCATCTTTTTTCTACCATACTGACTGTCTAGGGTATTATCACGACTTCTGCCCGCGAGCACCACTTCCCGACACCTCTGTGCTCAACCGCCGAACAAGTCTACCTCTCGGCGCTGCTGCAGGGCTACGGAGCCAAAGACGACTCTGCCATGGTCCGCCAGTACTATCCGAAGCCTCTCGCCGACGTGGCCTGCACCGCGGACGATCCCTCCGCAGCCCTCCAGCTCGTCCTAGATCTGATGCTGGGAATCAACCTCGTGGGAGCCGCAGAAGCTATTGCATTTGCACAGTATTTGAAGGTCGATCTCGTGATGTTCCACCGACTAGTCAGCGATGCGGCCGGTGCGAGCAAAGTGTTTATGCACAAGGGGTTGGAGATGATCGAGGGGAAAATTGGAGACAAGGCGCCTAAAGGGTCACAAACCCTCAATGAAGCCGTAGCACAGATGGAGAAGGTGGTGCAGAAGGCGAGGGATCTGCACTGCCCGCTGCATCTGGGGAATGCGGCATTGGAAAAGTTACTGATGGCCAGGAGACAGGGACTCGGAGGGGAAGCGAGCACCAGCGTGATCAAGATGTTTGGCTACTAATGTACTTGTATACTCATTTGATTGTTCAGTCTCTGCAAAATATAGTCCTTCAGCCTACCCCCGCGGGATGCCAAATGCGCATTGACGTCAGTCGGACCAACTCCGTTGAGAGTGGGGGAGTAGATCCTCCTAGTAAACAAGGCCGATATATAAAGCCATGTATTGCGCCTACAATTCTGTAGCTCATTCTTTTCTAACCCCCATCCTTCCCTCCTCATCTTCACCCCTTCTATTGCAAAATGGCTCCCGAAAAGGCCTCAATGGCCTCCAACCGCGCCCTCTCCATCCTCGAGCACGCCGCCTCAAACCACTACGGCGTGCCCGCAATGTGCTGCTACAACCTGGAAGGCATCCTGGCGACCGTCCGCGCCGCAGAAGCCAAGCGCTCGCCAGCCATGGTCCTCCTCTTCCCGTGGGCAATCCACTACGCCGACGGACTCCTCCTGCACGCCGCCGCAGAAGCAGCCCGCAAAGCATCCGTCCCGATCGGCGTGCACATGGACCACGCACAGACCCCGGAGATCATCCGCTACGCGGCGGACCTGGGCGGCTTCGACAGCATCATGGTCGACATGAGCCACTACGAGAAAGAAGAAAACCTGCGTCTGACGCGCGAGCTGGTATCTTACTGCCACGAGCGCGGGATCGCGACGGAGGCAGAGCCAGGCCGGATCGAGGGCGGGGAGGACGGTGTGGCGGACACGGCCGACCTCGAAGGCCTGCTCACGACCCCCGAGGAGAGTCGCGAGTTTGCAGATACGGGCATCGACTGGCTGGCTCCGGCGTTTGGGAACGTGCATGGCGAGTATGGGCCGCGCGGGATCCGGCTGGAGTATGATCGGTTGAAGAGCGTCCAGGAGGCTGTTGGGGATCGGGTCAAGCTTGTGCTGCATGGGGCGGATCCGTTCACGCCGGAGATCTTTGCCAAGTGCATTGAGTGTGGGGTGTCCAAGGTGAATATCAACAGGGTGTTGAATAATGAGTATGTGCGGGTGCAGGCCGAGAAATCGGGCCGGGCGCCCTTGACGGCTGTGTTGGAGGAGGCGACGAATGAGATGCAGAAGGCTGTTGAGAGGTGTATGGATATGTTGGGGTCTACGGGGAGGGCTGCTTAATTGCTATTTCATAGCTTGCGATATACACTTTGTCTTGGCTATTAGAGAGGCATCTTTTTTCATAATGCTACTTGCTAACCGCACGTTTCCCCGCATCTCGGCGGAGGACCGACTCGGCAGTCCTCCGTCCTCACCTGATAGCCGCTCGGGGCGAATGCCGAGAATATCCCTACTCAACAGGCATCGTGACCTTTCTAAATATAGTGTGCTCAATTAAGAGATTTCCTACCTTGCAAGACAACTGGTTTATCCTCGGTGCCTAAGGATCCCTCGTAAGTATCCGTATAATTGGCCAACAGCTTCCTAGGAATTCCAATGTCTAAGAAATTGCCAAAACTTGTGGAGAGTCATTGAGCACACAGTGCAAGTAATCTAACTATTCATCTATTGTCTAATATAACACGATGATCTATATATATAGTTGGCTCAGAAACCGTAAGAACTGTTCATCGTAATTCCACCGGGGCCTATACAACAGACTCCGCGCCATCAGTTGTATCACTGAGCCTGCTCAGACGCAGACGCTCGATTTGAGCGTTGATCATCAATCTTCGGACAAGAATACTTTTAAACTGCGTTCGGCGTCTTTCATTGGAGAGGTGGTGTGCCTGGATCAAAACAAGCAGGAGAAACCCTTCAATGATCATCGTCGGTGTGTTGCAGATCAATTGGCCTGTTTCAGACCAGTGCATGCAGGACGCAATGATAATTACCGTCACGACGACGACTAGTGACGCTAGAACTGCGTGTGGAAGCGAGAGGAAAGCACTCAATGCCTGGCTGATGCGGCGGTGTAGCGAGTTCGTGGGTGCGACAGGCTCTGTGAGGACAGGAATACCAAGCATCTCGCAGAGAACGGCGTCTTCATCTGCAAGGGCCTGAAGCTGGATATCGGCGAAAGCATTCGCGCGGAAATAGTCGTTGCGCAACACGTATCCGTCGACGAAGCCGACAAGCCCGGTATAAGTTCCAATGATGAGCCACCAATTGGAGTCCCAGTGCATCGTCGGTCCGATGGCGATCCAAACGGCAAAAATAATCACTGATATCACAACCCCAGCCCCGGAACCCATGATGGCGCCGTAATAGTCGATTGCTCGGTTGCCATTCGTCATGACATCTGGTGTTATTACCGCGGTTGGGTTCGGGTCGATGTCGTCCGTGAGTTCGCGAAGCCGCAGCTCCATTTCATTATCAGCCTTAATAATAGATTGAAGGCATTTTTCAAGGTACTGCGTGTGTCGGTGTCGCGTGTTTTGCAGAAAGACCGTCGTGAACGTGAGTTCAACTGCAGTAGCTGTGTTGATGTAGAGCTGCCATAGGTTCCCCCAGTGCAGTCTCGGCCCAAGAGAGATCCAAGTAATAATCCCAGCCCAGTAGAAAACAAAACTGAAGAGAGAACCAATTGCAAGTACCACATAGTTGCAAATTCGATCGTACCAATTTTCGACAGGAAGATCGGCCGTGTCGATCAGGTCCTTGTCAATGCTGATCTGAACCGGACTGGTTGGCTCAAGACCATTGATGCTCTCCTGACGCACTCGTTGTAAAAGCCGCTTACACGTTCTGTTCCGGGATCGCAGTTGGCATACTAATTTCAAGAGGTTGCGACTATTGTTCTGCTGTTGACGCATAAGGAGGGTATCGGAGATATAACACTGGATCGAACTCGCGTCCTGGATGACAATCTGCCAGGTCTGTGTTGCACCAGTGACAGCTCCCACGATTGCCCAGATGAGCAACGTGGCAAGCATCAAAAAGAAAGTATATTTCGTCCCGGCAAGTCCGGTGACTCGGTCGAAGATTCGTGACGGGCGCGAGGTCTTCCGTTCGTTAAAAACGATTTCTCGCACTTCTGGACTCGATTGCTTCTCCCCTTCTTTGCTGTTTGTTGTAACCTTGTCGCATATTTCGAGCTCAAAGGCGATGTTGATGACATGCGGTCGGTGTGGAAGTTGGGCGATGGCGGTGGCTTCGACAGCACGCTTCCGTCCAGGGGCACAAAGTCTATCCAACACCTGACGGCAAACGGTTGACATGGTCAACGAGCGCCGGATAAGAAGATATCCAGACGTCTCAAGGAGAGGGTAGCAGTTATGAACAGGATAAGAACAGATCGTCCGATTGATAACCGTTCATTAATAATCAGATGATCAGATATTACCCGGTTATCAGATCAAAGTTTTCGTTGGCCTTTCCAAGTCTACCCGGTCTGTATCTAACTGTCTCATTACTTGGCTCAATGGTTAAGCTTTCTCGTCCGGCTTAGCAGAGTACCATTCCTTGTATAGTTTAGCCAGGGTGGATACTATTGGTTGAGTTGGATTATTATTGGAAATACTCTCAAACTCTCAAACACCCCCAAATTCTCCACTTAGCATAATACGTACCTGTTTATCATATTACGGTATCACAAATGGTTACAGTGCACCCCAGTATGAAGTCGAATCAGCATCCTGAGAAGTCCGGCAACCAGGCAACCACTTTTACACTTCAGCTCAAAAACACGTGTGAAGATTCCGGCTGATTTTAGCAATTGAGCGTGATTGTTCTGCGACACAACGGATTTGCGGAGGCACGGCCAAGCAGTAGTATGTTTTGTCGTCTTTATTGACGAATTCTCCGAGTCCCCAAGCAAGTGGCATGTGCGGATTGGACGTTCTGACATCGTAATCTGAATGATTTCGAATGTCGTCTCTGATGTTCTGAGCAATCTCCTTGTCTGGGGAGGCTTGAACCTTGCGGATGCTCATTTTGCGTTGTCCTTCGCAGTCCGACTCTTATCATAAGAAAACAATGGCCGAGATTGCTGGATAATCGGTCGAATTTAGCGAAATTCCGTTGCCGAGTTTAGCCTGTATGCCTCTTCCATCAGGCGTTTATCCTCTATTTCTCTGCCACGTTTCTAAGGCCCCAAAGCTCCTACTTAGCATATTTAGGGCTTAATTCATTCTATCTACTCTTACAATATCAACGTCTAATGGGGCCAAGATCTCAGCCCGACCTCACTCGATGTCGTCTCAACAAAAGGAAGTGGCTGCAACAGTCTCCTCTTACGTAGGCTTTCCCGAGCACTTGATGCAAAAGGCCGGATTCTACAAGCATCCCTTTCTGTAAGTCCGATTACCACATCTGATTGCGTCCAATTGACTTACCATAGATTTCTCGTCTCTATTTTGGTGTTTCACTTGCTTTACTACAGGACCTGTAAGCGTGTATGCGCCCAGGATACGTGCTATCTACACACCTTATTTCTGGGGTTTCTCTGTTTCTCCTTTTTCTGTCTTTTGATCTACCGTGGAGAGCGGCGAGAGGGGATTCTTCGGGATACCGAGTTATCGTCAACGATAGAGAAGTAGCGGGTTAATGCCATCAGTCTGGATATATTGTCGGACAGTCGATACTAGGGGATATATATTTCAGTCGGTCTATTGGTAAACTTAATAGAAAGACAGCGGACTTGTGGATTGCCTGGAGGATACCTTTCTTCATATGCCCATACCCCTCAGTCGTTAAGACAGCACTTGGCGAAGACCTCATCTTTAGGTGAACGGGCTGACACGGTGAAGATAAGGCAGCAAGGATACTAGACCTAATAAATTATTATAAAACTAGTTACTTAACTACCAACTAGCTGGTGTGTGGTTTAAGTACAGCTAAGCAGACAGGAAGCTCTGCACAATGGTCGGGTTACTCGGGTATGCTCAACTCCGGCGATTTCGGGGCCATAACGGTATTCGGTAAGGCTAGAGTCAACAGTACAAAGGTACAGAAAAAAGCACAAACTTGATGTACCTGTCAAGAGTCAAGACAAATATTTCTGCTGCCGTACGCTATTCCAAACAAGGGGTAGAAAGTACTTTTGATACGACGCCTTTTATTGGTCAGGCATATGACTAGTGATTACATGATACGTCCAGGGCTGCTTTTTAAAAAGGGATTCGCTCAGCCATCCATGAAGGAGGCCATTCCTGATCCCAACTCCTACTCAACTCAACACTTTGTGGAACGAATCTGATAGGATTGAACTTCTCAAATGAGAGCCGAATACGAGTTTGGCGGGCCGTAAGCAGACGTCCTCTTTATTCAAGTTTAGACTTAGAGCTAACATCTTGTCATACAGCCTAGGTGCCGCGGCCATCACCTTTGGCTTGCCATTGCTACTGTACATCTTTGCATTTACTTGTAATGATGTTGCTGGTTGCCCAATCCCATCTCTTCTACACATTCGCTCCCTCACCTGGGAAAAGGTGAAAGCGGACACAGGACTACTCAATGTTAGTATGACGAATTTCTTCAGCTGGGAAGTGACATTTATTACTCTCGCCTACTATATTTGGGGGCTACTTCTCTGGAAAATTCTTCCTGCCAGACAAGTATACGGCACTAAGCTGGTACACCATGGCCGTCCACTATCGTACCGGTTCAATGGTAAATATGAACCCCGCCACATACTCCCTCTGTAGATTGGTATAGACTAAGAATTCTCAAGCATTCTCTGCAAGTGTGGTTACTCTAGCCATCTGTGTTGCAGGGACCTACCTTCAAGGCGCAGACTTCCCCGTCTGGTCTTATATCACCGACAACTATGTGCAGCTTTTGACAGCGAACGTCCTCATCTCCTATGCGCTCTCCGCTTTTCTTTATGTCTATAGCTTTA
Source organism: Aspergillus hiratsukae (assembly GCA_014281905.1). Lineage (NCBI taxonomy): Eukaryota > Fungi > Ascomycota > Eurotiomycetes > Eurotiales > Aspergillaceae > Aspergillus > Aspergillus hiratsukae. The sequence goes on from JACBAD010001975.1 coordinate 55,289, forward strand.
CCGTGGACGCTAATTATCCCAACCGGGACCTCCGAGAGTTAGCTGCCGGCGGCGCCACCGGTAACCCGATCTATGACTTCTTCATTGGCCGGGAGCTTAACCCTCGCGTCACTCTGCCGTTCTTAGGGGAAGTCGACATCAAGACGTGGTGCGAAGTCTGCCCTGGCCTGACCGGGTGGATCCTGCTCGATCTTGCCTTTATAGCCAAGCAGTATCGCAACTATGGCTATGTCTCTGACAGCATCATCTTTACGACCGCCGTACAAGCATATTATGTTCTGAGCAGCCAGTATAACGAATCCAGCATTCTGACCATGATGGATATCACCACCGACGGCATGGGTTTCATGCTCTCGTTCGGTGATCTCGTCTGGGTACCTTTCCTTTACTCGACACAGTGCCGCTACCTCTCAGCTTATCCTGTGCATCTAGGCTGGCCGAGGATCGCGGCTGTTGGTGCTATATTTGCACTAGGCATCTACATCTTCAAGGCCGCCAATAACCAAAAGCACGCTTTCCGTACGCAGCCGAACAACCCAACTGTGGCCAATTTATCCTACATTCAAACCAAAAGGGGAACACGGCTCCTCACGGCCGGATGGTGGGGTGTCTCCAGACATATCAACTACTTTGGAGACTGGTTGCAAGCACTACCGTTCAGCCTACCTACGGGACTCGCTGGCTACATGATTTTACCGGCGGGCAGTATATTACCTGATGCCTCGCAGGCGGTTCCCATGCTGGATGGGCGGGTAGCTATCCAAGGACCCGCGACCGGCTGGGGAATGATCTTCACCTACTTCTATGTGCTCTACTTTGCAATCTTGCTGATACACCGCGAACGGCGAGACGATGCCATGTGCGCGAAGAAGTATGGTGAAGACTGGAAGGAGTACAAGGGGATCGTTAGATGGAGAATATTGCCTTGGGTTTACTGAATACACATCGATTGAGTCAGCTTCACGCCGGTTCGACATAGATCCAAAGGAGGAGTAGATGGAGACATTCAACAATATAGATTCTGGAGGGCATTGTGGGCAGACTGTCTCGGCGAAGGTTTAGGGGGCATGCTGTGTTTTGTGAATAGCGATGAACGGAGATCAAGAAGGTCTCGGAACACACAAAATTGATACAAATTTTGACGCTGCGGTCATTCAAGCTCGAATGGGCCCTTCACTGTCCGGTTGCCGTGCCCGAATAGAGATCTTGGCTTTCGGATTGGCCTGAAGTACGAGTCCAAATTCCATGGGTCTCGCATCAATAGAATAAGAGGCAATTTTCCAGTCGTACTTGAGCAATAAATGGGTCAGCGCTATTTTGGTCTCGTGGGCAACGAAGAAGCGACCGGCACAGGCGTGCTTCCCGTGGCCGAACGCTAGATGGTTCACACTTGTGCTGACCAGGTGAGCCTGGGTGGCTGTGCCACCGGGATGATCGCGCATTCGCTGAAATCTGAAACCATCAAACTGAGTCGGATTCTCGTGAACGTTGGGGTCCCACATGCGGTCCGCGGAGACCCCAATGACACTTCCTTTGGGTAGACGAGTTCCATCTGACAGGGTGATATCTTCGAGAACAAGACGATGCATCGATGCTAATTATTGTCAGTCTTATCACTGTAACGGATCTGCTGCTGGGGGAGCTAGGAAGCGTTTCGTACTCATGGCTAATGGCTTGAGACGCTGACTTTCTTTCAGAACACTGTCTAGCAATTTCATTCCGTATAACGACGATTTTCGCCAACCCCCCTCGCGGATAATCTTGGTGGCTTCTTCTCTTAGAGGACCTGTCAGCTCAGGATGTTGTGACAGGTTAAGAATAACCTGCGTCAGAAGATCGGTTGTCGTCTCAATTGCCGCCTGAGCCAAGATGAGCTGTGCCACAACGGGGTCATGCCGGCCGTCCTGCTTTGCAACGTCTTGCTCGAACCACTCAATTGCATCATTATATTGAGGGACCTGCTGGCCTGCCAGCTTTGCAGCCGCTATGCTCTCCCGGCGTCTCTCAATGACCCCGGCGATGATACGTCGCGCCTCTGCTACCTGACTCCGCAGTTTTCGACAATGCGGGATGAACCAGTGCGCAAACGGCCGAAGAAAAGGTGGCCACAGTCGCAGCATATACGCGGCAATATACGCTGTTTTAGTGTATTCGGTTGTGATCCTGAGCCAGGCCCCGTTGTTGGCGCCTTCGTCGCCAAGGAAAACCCGTGAAGAGAGTCGGGCAACGAGCTGTAAAACGTGCTCCCGCAGACAGATATCGCTCCATTCTGGCATGCGATTCTCTGGTCAGTCTCTGCTGGAAACAGGATTAATGTACCTCAGGGTTTACACTGACCTTCTGCGGCCGGAAAGTGATCACTTAGTGCAGCGGCACACTCATCTGACAGGGCTTGAGTAACCTTAGCTTATTTAGAAACAAGTTAGCTTATCTCCTCTAACATATTCTCACCATAATAAGCAAGACCTATAAGTCTCTGCAGGATAGTACGTACCGAGAGTATGCGTGAGCTGGTTGTTTGCAATATCTCGACTGAGATGAGCGTCGGTGGTCCCCATACGGAAACCTTCGAAGCCTGGGAACCGCGAGTGGAAGTTCTAGATCCCGTATTCGCAATCAGTTTGGAATCACTCTTGCTCGGAAAATCCAGTATCTATAAATAAATGTATTGCCAGCGTAGTCCGCGTCTATAGCCATACCTGCTCAATAACTTCAGCAAAGCTCAGTCTTGGATCACTGCGAATCTCGCTGGCGAAACATGCTGGCAATACGATCATCTCCCCAAGATCGGTCAACAGCCGAAAGGGACGCCCAGAGCTGACCCCAAGCGCAAGTAATCTTCGAGCGTGCAGGATGAAGTCAATTTTGGCCCATATTCCACCGATGTCATAGAACTTTCGTGGATTGATGAGTGGTATGTGACTCGCACCATTGGTGGACGATGACTTCCTGATTGTCAACACGACACTACCCACAAGCACCGCAAGTAATAGCCATGCCATCGATCCTGCCGAGTGTATATGCTTTGAAAGCAGTCTGATAATTTCTTGTACTGCCATACCAGATAACTTAATCAGAATGAAGTTTGAACCACAATAGGTGCCGAGAACACATGCTTAAGAGCTCATATAAGAGTGTAATATATTAAGCATGGAGGCAGTGGGTTATTTTTGTGTGACAGTTGTTTACATTAACAGATTAACATCCTACCATTGAATTAATCCTGGAACACTATATTACTTGATGATATCAGACCATTATCATGTTAGCTGTGACCTTTGGGGGCTAACTAATCTGTAAGTATCCAACCACTTGGTGGGTCATATTAGACGGAAGATGGTATCCAGAATTGGATAAGACGGCTCATATTTGCCTCACTGATACTGAGCACTTTATTGTATTACTGACTACAAAGAGACGTATTTGTAAAGATCAAAGTAATACTGACTATCTGTCTCATGCATGTGCTAATGCACTGTGCTAGAATGGATATGGCTGTTAGTGCCGGACAGGGGATAAGCCTAAAACTTTCCGCATTTTCCGAGTCAGGACTCAGGATGTCTCAAACCCCCAAAGGACCTTTTCCATATTAGGGTAACGCGTCAGTTTGAGCGATAAGTCATCCCTTGGCTTAATGACCGACAGCATATTCGTTTCGTCTCGCCGCGGCCAGCTTGGCTCCGCCTCAAAGCCCACATTAAAAGTGGACAAAAACATTGCAGTAACTTCAAGAACTTCGTCCGAAGCCAGGTGTCTCCCAGGACAGAGGGTATTGCCACCTCCAAAGGTCCGGTTGGCAGATGGATGTACTTTATTTGGCGCGACATGAAACCTTTCGGGATCGAAGATTTCCGCATCGGGTCCCCATATATTGGGATCAGAGTGGATTGCTGTCGCGGGAATTTGCACGAGGGAGCCTTTGGTGAGCAAATATGTGTCATCCAGCCATACATCCTCATGTACGACCAGTGTACTAGTTGAAGCGCCCACATAGCGTAAAGTTTCATGGAAAGTCGATAGAAGAAGCGGGCATCGCTCTCTAATCGTGGAAATATCCAGCATCCTCATTCTGATGCCATCAGCCTTTACAGACTCCCGAGCGACATCCTCCAACTCAGTACGAATACGAGCTAGTAAATCTGGATTCTTGATGATGTGCGAGATAGTCCAGAAAGTGACTGGGACAGTGTTTAGGAGGAAGGCGCTGAAAACACCAAAGTAGTATCGAGCGAGGTAGTCAGTGCCCCGGTTGTGCCGATGTGCTACCTCACCGATCTGTCGGACGAGCTCACAGGTCTCTTCACTCTCGATAAAATGGCCTTGGACAAAGCGATGAAAGGCTTGCACCAGCCGATGCCGGGCTCTTGCGGCCCCTGACGCTGTCAATGTTGGGAATATGCCCATTGTGAGCCCTTTGATTCCACTCTCAAACTGCCTGTTTTGTGTCAGTCAGGAGTCCCTGCCTTTATTTCAGTCAGGTTTTGAAAATGAACGTACCAAAAGTCATCGAGAAGACTATGATTCTGTGCGAAAGGATTATGGGGCCCAAAGACTGCTTGGGCGGTACACATGGTGATCGTCTCTCGAAGCCAACACTCAAGCTTTATGGTGACGGGGCCTTTGCTTGCCAGAGTGTTTAGCCTAGTAGCCACTTCCTGAATCATTGCCGTAAAGATCTCATGGAGGGGGGCTGCCCCACGCTCGAGCAGACTGTGCTCAAGTCCCCTCGTTTCCCGTCGAAGCGACCCCATCTCATTGGGGTTCCTCAGCAGCTCGGCCAGATCGTCTTTGTGGAAATCAAACAGTTTCCCCATGACAATGGTCAGAAAGGGAGGATTGCTGTCGATGACCTTTTGACGGCGATTTATTTGGGAAATGAGCGCCGGCGAGTTGACGACATATACTTTTTGAAATCCCAGGAACAGCGTGAATATGGGCATATTTGTTGTCTCTCTCCACGACCGCTATCAGCCATGAGAGTAAACTGCTTACTTAGAATCACTCACCTCAATATGCGGTAATAGGAAACGCCATATCGTAACAGCCCCAGAGCGTGCCCAAAAATGGGAATCCAACCATAGATGATAGGGGGCTCTGTGGCTACATTCTTGCACCTTCTCACCTCCAGCAGTCTCAAGACGCAGTAGTGTACGATGAATAGCACAAGCAATAAGATCAATCCCATATCTGCTTTATACAGCGCGATATGCTATTTGGTTAAACAGAGAATGTTGGCGGTGCCGGTTCAAACAGGAACGACGGTAATGGACCTTACAAACAGTGTAAAGGAAGTGATTCAACTTTATGACTTTAAGCTTTCCATTACTCATTGCGGCGATAGTCCCTAGATCAGCTTATATTAGACTTCTGTGGAAAAATCATAGCTAGTATATCTAGAATAGGGCAGCTGTGGGAGTCCCTAAGTAGAATGGCTAGGGCCTGGATCCATGGTCAAGAAGATAGCCTGGCACCAAACCCCGATAACTCTGGCACGGCATATTTGCCACAGCCCTTCTCTGGTTGATGTGAGAACTGTGCATGCCATACTCTGTGTTGCAACATGAAAACTTGTTGAATCATGGGTAATTTTACAGACCTGTTTCTTGAGCACTTCCCTGATAATGCCTCGGCGCAACACAGCCTAGCCTGTACGCTTCATCCCGGCCGGCGGTGGAGATACTCCAGATGCATGTCTCAAAAGTTCGTCTTGCGCCGCGCAATCTAGGTCAATAATTTAGATTATGCCTCGCGTCGTGGACGACCTCGAACGGAGTATTCTTGTTTGCAGCCCCACCCAATACTATCCAACTGTCAACCATAAAACCACTCGACCCTAGACAATCATTCCTAGCGTAGTGTAATAATGTGTTACCACTAACATTACAAATGGACTGGTGGATAAGGCGGAGGGTGATGGAGGTCACACTAACACTCAAGTATACTACGAGTGTGGGGAAAACCAAGAAGACAATTTCAAGCTCTATAATTGACGGCGTTTTCTTTGAAACAGGTAGCAAAGTACTGCGTACAGCCTGTTTGGGTGAGCAGGTTATAATCGGACCCCGACAATCTAGAGCCGACTGGCCAGGATATTGCGTATCACGTCAAGACTACATCCTGTGTCTCCGTGGAGCTATCGGCTCGGAACAGATGTCCTATGTCTTTTACTGAACCGGGTCGTCCATTACATGGGAGCTGCGCCTCAACGTTAAGCAGACAATTAGACTTGGCCGCCGTCCATTCCCACCTCTGCTGCTCAGTCTCTACTATCGCATATCGAATTCACTTGAGCCCTGTACTGGCACGCTGTCGCCATTGTTGTCAGCGATGGATTAGTGGTGAAAAATCCCTCGGATTGCCAGTAGCTTAACGACAGGACTGATATAAATTCCCCAGTGCCGGATGGCACCTCAATTCCGTGATTTAGGAGTAGGTACCATATTCCTATGCCAGAAACCGCCAGTTGACACTCTCCAAGCCCTTCCTTATCCTCAGTCGCACAGGAAGCTTATCCCCAGTCCTGAGGTAAACTGGCTTCCCGACTCCTTGGCCAAGTCGGGCTGGTTCCAATGTAAGAACCCTTATCGGCTGCTCTAGGTTTGCGCCATCTTCCATATCGAAAGAAAGTATGAGCATCACTATGAAGCCCAGAATCTCCGCTTTGGCAAGGTTTCGCCCAGGGCAAAGATGCCTCCCACCGCCAAACGGCATATAGACCAACCTTCGATCCTTGCTAGCCTTCTGGTTCTCCCAATCGAGGAAGCGTTCGGGGTCAAAGTCATTCTTGTTGATTCCCCACACGTCTCCCTCCATATGAGCTGTAGCAGGCATCACAACGGTAGACCCAGCACGCAGTAAGTACTCGCGACCACCACTGTCAGTAATAAAAGTATTCTCCATTACATGGCGCGTAGACATTGCCTGGTTTGAGAGCCTGACTACCTCCCGATATGTTGATAAAAGCAGAGGGCAGGCCGTATCGAGATCTCTCAGGGAGACCTGTGCTTGTTTCTCGCCCTTTCCTCCCTTATTCGTAAGAGGAAGAAAGGACACGAGCGGTAGAATCTCAGTGCGAAGTCTAGCCACCAATTCTGGTCGGGCAAATACGTGAGTCACCGTCCAGAATAGGGTTGGAATAGTATTAACCGTGGCGCCATGGAGCAGAGCCAGCTCAATTCGGGCAATCTCGCGCGGGTCTTGGATACCGCTGCTTCGAATAACCTCCGCTCTCCGGCGTGTCAACTCTGGAAGCCTGTCTGACGATTCGGAGAACAGCGGTGAAATGGCGTCTAGAAGACGTTCGCGAGCGCTATACGCACGACCGGCAATTACACGTGGAAAGAGATTAAGACCAAGTGTCCGCAGCCCACTCTCAAACGACCTGCATTTGATATAATTTTGGAGCAATTAGCATTTGATACCTCGCGGCTTGCCGCTGTGAATCAAGAATAATATCAGATGGCTACTCACCAAACATCATCCACAAGTCTTCGATTAGCGTGCATAGGATTCGCCGCACCATACAATGCTTCCGTGGTGGCCAGCGTACCCAGTGTCTGTATCCAGTCGTAAAGATCCGTAATATCAAACGCATCCCCTCCTTCGGAAAGGATCTTATTCAGTGTTTCAGCCGCATGATTCAGCACGGAAAGATTGATCTTTGTAAGTGCGCCTCCCGCAAGAAGGGGTTTCGTGACGTTCATCAAATCAGCCAGCAAGCCATCACGAGCAATACCGACGGATCTATCTTGGAGGCCGAGAAGTCCCTGTGCGTGCTGCAACATGATAGCGTCGAATGACATCGTTCTTGCCCTCAATCCGGCCTGGATCAACGCTGTATCCCAGATTACATACATCTTTGCTCCCAAGATGGGTAAAGTGGCAATTGACATGGCATTTTGTTTGCTGGTGGTAAATGCGAGGAAGCGTTAGAAAGTGGACTTCAAAGTGGTTCCGCCAGTATCGGGAGGTATGCGGAATGCTAAACGGAAAACTACCACTTACTAGAGGTCATCAAAGTACCTTGTATGCTTTTGCAGCATACCAACGAGATGTCCTACAATTGGCAACGATGAGGGCAGTTTCGGGGGCTCTCGCGAATCTGTGAAGCAGACATAACTAAATTGCTGTAAGAAAAACACGCCCAGTGCGGCCAGTAGAATATACTGTAGATACTGGGGCAGAAGAAGATGCTCCGACAAATATTCTAACATGCTGACTGCCAATATTATGGCTGTAGAACGAGCTTGATCAGATGAGCTTTGGGTGGCCAGTGGTGGGAGGTAATTCGAATGCAACAATTTGTTAGGTGTTTTGTCCAGGAGCACATTGGATGGTGAAGCTACAATCCAATATATTCTAATACCGAGTGGTAAGTAGAGGCTATGTGCATCCAACTGGCTGGATGAGACTATTACTGTACTAAAGGCTGATGCAGCAATGGTGTCCTGGCCTTTGTCGAGATAGTTGTTACTAGACATGAAGATGATGGCTTGGTAATTGAGGAAACACCAGCCCCTGTTCGTAAAGGCCGACGTATGGCAGTACTACAGACATTGACTAAAATACATTCATTCGATGTTATCCTAATAAATTATTGTAGCATTCTACTTGTCGTCATGCATTAGTTGCGCATCTGGCTCCGCCTTTGTGCCTTAGCCCATTAACGTAATCAACCACCGAACCGCGGATACCACCGAACCGCGAATTTTCGCAGCTCTCTCAAAATATTTGAATACACAATTATCAACGCG
>JACBAD010001974.1:0-63821 GCA_014281905.1 Aspergillus hiratsukae
GAGGGGGAGGAGGGAGTGAGGCTGAGGAAGGGGACGAGACGAGCAACATCTACTTCTACCTCTGCGTGTGCTTCTGGGGACGGAGATGATGAGTATGCAGATGAGGAAGACGCGCAGGAGGAAGAGTCATCCGACGACGGCGCTGGAAAACGGAGACGGCGACGCCCGCGCATCAAAACCTGCCCCGTCCCCGAGTGGTTACGTGCCGAGACCGGACCTGGGAAATCCTTCGATGAGATCCGGGACATTGTTAAGCGCATCCGGGAGGATCTGACGGAGCAGCACCGGCGTTGCCAGACCCAGACGAAGACCAAAGGGAAGAAAGAGCAGGTGTTGTTTCCGGATATTGAGATTCTGCCGACGTTTCGGGAGTGGGTTTTGGAGCAGGCTAATGAGGCTGCGGAGGGCACGAGGAAGATGTCGAGGGTGAGTAGGAAGGGAGCGGTGCAGAAGGTACAAAGATGAAGGTCACCCAGGTAGTCTGGCATACTTTGAATGTGATGTGTTTTCATTAGCATTATCGTAACCGGTAGCTGTACATACACAACGCCGCAAGTATCAAACCGAATTAGCCGACAAACATAAAATAAATGATAACATGCTGCCAAGCCTGCGCTGTAGATGAGTAGAAAGAAATAGTTCCACCAGCAAGTGATCAAGAATGATCCGGAATCAACTCATATCCCCCCTCGGACGGCAGACTATTCGCCGCAAGCATCATAACCACCGCACAGAAAAGACTCACGCACCAGCTGACAGTGCAATAAATCCAGGACTCGCCCAGCCGCCAGCCGACAAAGAAGCGGTCCTCATTGTCAAACAAGTATGCCTGCCTTGTCACTACGGAACGACATCTGGCTGAGTTTGGGATAACTTACCACAATCGACATACTCGCGGCCTGCACAATCGCCGACAGGATAATCAACAGACTCAGCACCTTCCACCCCGACTCGCGCAGCCGTTTCCCGCCCGACAGCACAATCAGATACGCAACCACGCTCATCCCCTCCAGCACAACCGCAAACGACATCAGGAACCCGACGGTCCGCCACATGGAGCAAAAGTACCGGTCTTCGCCATGGCAGTCTTCGCGCTGGGGGAAACTCTCGCAGACGTTGGTGAGGGAGGAGCAGCGACGGTGGAGGCCGTAGGAGTAGTGGAACTGTCAGGGTCAGCTCAGTGCCTTTAACCGGCAGAAATACCTGCAAATGCGCACCTTTTCGCTATGATAGCTGACCCATTTCGGGACGACGATGGATGAGATTGTCAGGCCGAATGCTGTGGTCGTTAGCTCCGACAGTCCCCAGCGTATTATGAGACCAAGTATCCATACCAGCAAGAAATAAGAGCAAGGTGCCGGCGTAGACAATGGTTTTTGTCAAGAAGCCTGTGTAATTTCTGTCTGTTCCTCGAGGGACGAGGTGGAAATCCATCCTGCGTACGCGGTACTAGGCTAGTGTAGCAGGCTGCGGGCGATGACGACACTGCTGTTGTGGTCGGAGGGACGGTCAACGCTCACTGACCAGCAGCGAGGGTTGTTACTCAATGGATTATGGTGTAAAGGGGACTAGGTCGATGCGATAGAAATGATTTATGGTATTAATTGAGGAAAGGGCTTGAGTGTCGAAGTCGGACTGAAAACACGGGTCAGGTGGTGAAACAGGGCGATGAGGACAGAATGAGGTGAGCGGAGGTGGAGAATCCGGATCTAACAGAGAGGTATCGACAATTCAGTTTGTAAGGATGAGAGGATTATCTAGGAAATAACAGATACAATACTAATGAAAAGACAGACTTGGTTTGCAGTCATACGATAATGGAAGAAAGGAAAAGGGAAACAGTGGAAGTTGAGGAAGCCGATGGATGAGGCTGGGAGCATATATCAAGGCAGCGATCATACCTTCAACGTCTTACAAGTACAACCATCCCCGCCATCTACAAAATCACCGCAACATGAGCCAGATATGTAGATACAGAGTCCTGCTACACACTGATTATTGAGATGTGCCACCTTTACAAGCTCTAGGTCTTGTCATGCACTCCTGCTGGTCAATTCCTCTGTCAAATGACCCGCCGATCAACCAAGCCATTATCATCCCCATTCCCATCCAATCATCTGTCTAGGTCATGGAGAATAGTCTTGCGGTCTGTCGCAGGATAATGAGGAATACGGAAACCGGCCGTCGAAACAGGCTTATCGGTCGGTCAAAGCGTCAATCTTTGCGGGGTTGCATATTGCACATACCATAGTCGAGACTATGCTGACTGTCCTTTCTCTGCATTATTGCGAAGTTGTAGACAGTCGTAGTCAAAGTACTGGATTGTATCACAGTGCTCTATTCGACTAAGTGCTGCAGAGATAGAATGTCTTTCAATTGATCATATGATGTCCCTGCCACTCGGTCATAGAATAACAAGTCCAAGTCATAACAGACGCAGTATTATCACCAGCCATCACCCAGCCTGTATATGCCTGCGGTATTTCCCCGGTCAACGGTCAAGTACATGAAGAATCATTAGATGGACAACATGTCAACTCAGACAAGAAACAAGAAAGCACATGGGAGAAAAGAAGACAAAGTGTAATTGTAATCTACACACGCCATAGAGCATGTCTCCCGCTCGGGTCACCATGGCATGGACACAAGGAGAAATGAAAACGCCAACCCGGTCATTGCACTCCGAAGCGCCACACAGTTTTAGTCTTACTCGCCTCGATTCCGCTGGATCATGGCACGGAAATCATCATTGCTCTTCCTCGTCTTCTCACTGTCAGCTCTGCTTTCTGTCGTCACATTCGTTGTCGTCGTCGTCGTCGCGCTTTTGGCGCCTTCTTCGGCTTTTGTGCTTCCCCCCTGCGAGGCTGTCGAAGAAATGCTGACCCGCTTCACCCCCAATCCACCTCTTCGGCCACCTCGCTGACCGGGCTGCACAGGACGCTTGATCGGTCCCGTCGGCTGGAGGAATGTGGCCTTGTCCTTGGACTTTGACGCCGGAACCGGGCCCGACTTCTTCTCTGCCGACTGCTTCAGCATTTCCGAAACCGTGCCCACATGCAACTTTCGACCCGGCGCAATTTCCTGTCCTTCAAGTCCGAGCGAAGCCTTGCCGGCATGGTTGACATCCGCAAACTCGATAATAGCCCCTTGATGATCAGGGCGCAGGACGATTTTGATGAGCGGTCCATACGGTTCAGCCAGTGCACGGATCCGGGCATCATTTACCGTGTCAGGAACGTTCATGAGCCCCAGCGTCCGCGCCGAACGCTCCTTGGCTGCGCCTTCAGGCTCGACTGATGGCGCTTTGGTCCCATTCGCCTCCGCTGCAGGGGATTGGACGCGGTTGACAATAGTGGTTGCGGTTCGTTTAGCACCTTGTGGGGTCGAAATTCGGACCTGTAGCGGGCGCGAGCGGAATTCTTGTTCATGCATAGCAAGGGCGGCTTCTGCCTCCTCCTAGTCGACATTAGCTATAAACTCAGCATCCGAGACAGCAGACATACCTTGGTAGAGAAGACAATATAACCAAATCCCTTACTGCCACCGTCGACCTTTCTTGGAATCCGCACCGTCTCGATAGTGCCGTACTTATTAAACGCTTCCTTAAGGTCATCCTCGTTGGCCTTCCAGTCGATGTTGGAAATGTGGATTTCCCGCCCTTCGTGAACAGGTCCATGGCGGTCCTCTTTACGCGTAGGATCGGAGATCTTGACCACCAGATTGAGATCATTTTCAACCCGGTTGCCATTCAGCTTGGTCGCGTTATGCGCATCCCCAGAGAATTTGAACTGAACGTAGCAAAATCGTCGATGAGTGTTGTATTTGAGAGATGGGAAGCGTATATCAACGATCTCGCCATACTAAGACCGGTTAGTTTTGCATTAGACGCAGCTGTCGGGGCAGGTCCTACCTCGCGGAAGAGATTTCGGATATAACTTTCATCGGCAATGGATGGGAAGTTCGTAACGAACAAGGTGGATCCGGAGCCAAGATGAACCTCAATAGCGTTATCATCAAGCAACTTCTGATCACGAGTCTGAGCCACGAGCGCTTCCTCTCTTGTTTCGAACTCGATGATGGCGGTCTCAGAGTTGCCATCGTCGCCTGGCAGCATCTTCAAGCCATTGATTTTTCCGCACTATCCAAGTCAGATGAGAAGGTCAAGACAATCAGCAAACCAGGGAGGACTTACATGACGGAAGAACTGCCGCACTCGGTGTTCCGTAATATGGTGAGGCAAATTCTTGACAACTACCGTTGCATTCTCGCGGTCGCGCCGGAGTGCGACTGGCTCAGGGAGCTGCCCCAGTGGGTGCGCACCGGGCGCTGGTGCTATTGCTGGTGCTGGCTCCTCGGCGCGGGCCTTTTTACTGCTGGGAAATCCATTGACTCCACTGTCATCCCCGCGCTTACGCTTCTCTGCTTGGGATGAAAGCTCGGCAGCGGCCTGCTGCTGGTGCTGCAGTGCCGTCGCTTCTCTAGCCTCCTTTTCTCGCCGTGCGTTGACCGCCTTCATGGCCTTCCTGGTCTCCAGGACGGCCTGCTGGAGTTCGTCCGAGTCCTCGTAATCTTCACAATGCGCGACGTACACATGCATGATCTTCTCGGGCCAATCCAGGTCGGCCCTCTTGATCGCCTGTTTCAACACGGCAGTTGCAAAGCTGGGGTTGGGAGTCCGCCGAGCGGCATCCACCGTCGCTTCTCCCTGCACAAACTTGCTCCAAGAGATCAGCTCCCAATGATAGTAGGTGAGCCAGAACTCGTAACTATTGCCACGGCGACCAACCAGCCCCTTGAAGGTTTCGCGTGCACTGTCCCAACTGCCGCTTTCACTGAGGTAACGGATATAGATGCGTTCGAGACGGAACAGTGGATCACCCTGATATGAGCGACCGTACTTCTTCTCACCGAGTTCTTGAACACTTTCGATGGCAGATCGGATGCCAACCTCGGCAACATCCAGGTCCTCATCGGTCGCATCGGAGAGAAAGGCGCGCCGACGAAGGTAGCTGCACCAGGCGGTATGGACTTTCAGTACCTCCTCCATACCACCGGCGTCCAGCAAGCCAGTACTTGTGGCTTTGTGTTTGATGTCAGCGATCTTCTGGAAAGACTGTCCTTCCCGCTCGGAGCTGAGGAGGTACTGTGACCAAAGGCTACCAGAGCATGGGCAATGCCTGGTGGCTCTGTCGAGCGTCGGTATTGCGGTCGCATTCGCGTTGCCGTGCGTATTCTGGTCGATGAGGAACATGACGTAGTCCTCCCAGAGGTTGGCATCGGTCGGGAAACGTAGGACTGCACGCTGGTAAATGGCGTTCACGAGTTCAAAATTCGACTGGCGTTTCCGCCGGTGTCGGCTCACTTCCCATTCAATGTACTCCGAGTAGGCCTCGTACTCCAGGCCAAATTCCCCAGCATCCACAGCATTGCGCAACTTGATCTCCAAATGCTCCCGCGCGTTGTACTTGTCCTTAATTGGCGTAGCGAGTCGGCCCGCCGTGTCGGCCATGATTTCCTCGTAGTTGGCGTTGTAGTATGTCGACACGAATTGCGAAAAGGCCTGGAAGGTCTGGTCCCAGGTAGCATGCGGGGTTTGCAGGCGGGCATCGAACCAGCCCTTTACTTGACTGGCCCGTTCTTGCGACGGGCGACGAGAAAGGTCTTGGACTTGCAGATCCAGGAATCGATCCCAGACCAGATGGCTATCGTGAATCCGCCATCGGGTTGCCTCGGCACCTCGCTGCCACACATCCAAAACTGATTGCCAGGTAAAGACCTCACGACCGACCAGCTTGTCCTCCTCCGTCCAATGGTTCGAACCGGCATCCCCGTGTGCGGAGTTGTAGAGGTATAGTACCCATTCACCGTAAATGGTCCATAGCTTGGTACTACCGTACTCCTCCTCAATTGATCGCTGACAGAGTTCCATCACCGCAATGCGTTCGTCAACCGATTGCGCCAACATACTCTCGTCCTGAATCCACTCAGCCCAGAGATCCTCACCCATGGCGAAGAGCTTGTCCATCTCCTCCCGTGCAGTGCGCATATCCCTAAGAAGATCGTATTTTCGCGGGTCGCCATGGATATCTGGATTATTAGGCGGATAAACATGGTTCACAAATCCCTCGTGGAGCAGGCGGATGAAATTCACGTGCGCCTCGTAAATATGCGGATTGTCTTGAATCTGGGCGAAGAGCTCCGTCGCCATCCTTCGAGCCTCGGGCCGCAGAGAAGTGTCAGCATAATTCCTCCGAGCAGTGCCTTCCCTCGGACCCTCCGACATTGCGATGTCAAACGAAGTTCTGGGAGTAGGCGTGTTATGAGAAATCGGGTTGACATGAGGGTACATCGTGGATGGCGACAGTTGGCTTTCGTAGGACTCAGTGCCTCGCAAAATGGAGGTATTGGAACGCTGAGGCTGATGATGTTGCATTGACGCCAAATCTGCGAGGGTATCCATGCCTGGAGTGGATGGTTGTCGGGATGGAGGCAAATCAGCAGACGGAGGTGTGCCATTTCCTCCCCCCATGTTCGGACCAGCACTTGGACTACTCGTCGCCGGCGGCGAAGGGTCGTTTAATTGCGAAGGGGCATAGACGTGATGCGCAAGAGGAGATGAAGTCATGGCTGGCCGTGCGGAAGTCGTGCGACCTTTCCGTAGCGGCTTATTCGGTGGACGTGAGGTCGCGGCAGAAGCATTGTTGGCAGACATCGATCCGTTTCCCGGGTTTGAACGCCCAGATTGAGGATTCGAGTCTGGCGAAAGAAGTGAGTTTATATCCATGGTGGAGTTTTATTACCAAAGGCTTTGATGATAGAGAAGGAAGGTGAAGGTAAATTGGAAACGCCAGCTAACGCGCTGGCGCGGACCGAAAACTTAAGAAAAAGAGGAGAAAGGAACGAAGTAGATTCGAATATTAGAGGACAACTGATGATAGCCTCATCAACGAGTCCATTCCTGCTTTCGCCAGAGCCTCGATCGCGACTGACGAAGCAGGACTTTTGTCGGTCCTTTCAAGTGGTGCGGAAAAGTTCCAAACCCGAAGAAAGAATTGCGCAAAGAAGAAGTTACGACCGAGGATGCTTCCTTCCACGTGAGTAAAATCGCCTTGATTCGTTTCTTTCTCTTTGTTTCCCGTCTGAGTAGCGGACTGTTGGCTGTATGGGGTTGATGCTTGAAGATAGAGACGACAAGGATTTATCGGGCGAAAAATGGGATGACCGAGGAGAGCGAGAAAGCCGAAAGAGCGAAAGAGAGAGAGGAGGGGGACCAAGCTATCCAGTTCAAGAGCTAAAAAGCGGGTAAGCGGCGGTCACGATGACGGGAAAATATGGGGAAATAGCGACCTACAAAAGGACAGGAGATCCGAAAGATGTCGAGAAAAGTACAGCTGCAGAGGAAAAAGAAGATAGACAGTTGAATGAAGCTCGTCCACAGTTTTGGAGATGAGTAGGAGAAAAGAGCTCTCAGCATGGGATAGATACCTGAGGTACCAACGAGTAATATCCCTATCTATGCGACAACAAGCGTAGTGATCAGCCACCCTGCTCAGGAATGAACGCTTGAACAATCTTAAGGCTTTAGGCTTTAGCATCGCCGACCTAAACTTTGAACTACGTAGGATTCCCGTACTATGCAGGAGTTTTGACGCTGATTACTACGACAGGTTCTCGACTCCTTTCGATCGAGCGGATCGTGTAACCGATGGATTTTTGAGGCATGATTTGGTGCTCAGGCCATTTCGATCGAAGGGGTACGGCACCTGCCTTGACGTAGTGATCGAGATCTATCTAAGTCTATAGAACGCTATTTAAAAGCTTCTGGTGTATTGCTATGAACGACAAGCCTCCCTGCTGCTCATTTCATGTCGACAATGAGGCGTGCCTAAAAGAGCTGGATCTGCTGCTGTTTTACGACCGAAGCTTGAGCAGCATCACGTGCCCTGCTTAACAGTAACCAGTGACCTCTTCCCAAGCCACTTGCATTGCTCTGTGCACCGAGGCGGCGGCACCCCTTCCCTGTTATGAAGTCCTTAGTGCGGTGACTGTCTCGGGCTCTCGGCGAATTTATTAGTCAAGAGTCGAGACTGGTGGATGTGGATGTCTGAGTTGGCCTTTGGTTCGAATCGGCCATCCACATCCCATTCCAAGAGTTAACAGTTGAGCTTAGGAGATGAAGCCATGACTCAGGTGTAGATATTCATATGCTGAGAATACTGGCTGTCATGTAGATAATACATTAAGCAGATACCTATCACTGTCCGCCTATTTGAAAGGCTCAGCACAGCTGCGAATATCTATCACAAATGGTCGCAGACGATTGAGGGCTGCCGCTTTAACCGACACCAGAAGAACTAGTCGGACGATGAGGTCATTTTGCATGAAGAGGCTGCTACCAAAGCGCTTAGATGCATAACAAGGTACTAATCTGGATCAGACTAGCTGACACCAAGTCGCAAGAAGTTGCCTAACTTGTAAGGGGTTAAGGAGTTAGGACAGAGTCCTGCCGTCGGTCAAGCCTCAAAAGAAAAGTGTGGCTGATTCCTAGCCACTGACTACGGCAGACCAAGCCAACCCACTCCGCAGCCAAGAAGCGCGGATCATGTGCTCTCGATTCTCCGATGCAATTTTCCCTTCCAGTCTCCGAATATCCAGATTCGACCAGCTCCGGGGGTTGTTAACGCTCGCTTGTCATGGCCACAATGGGTGTCGTATATCCCTACGGGCAACTGATCCGGTCAGGTAAGTCATTACCCTCCCAATTGCTTTATCCGTCGCCTGTAATATTCCTCTGACGCTTGACCGTATGTTTAGCCCGGACAGGTGTTACTTTTGTCCCTCGACGCACCCTGACCTATTCTTTCCCTCGCCGTGCCCAGGATGATGGCAGCAATGGGCCTAACGAGAAACCGGAGGAGCAATCCAAACCGTCTGCCTTGTCCTCCATCAAAAATTTCTTCTTCGGGGGCAGGTCCGAGACGGCAAAGCCGAAAATCACCCGCAGAGCAACAGCCCCTCCCAAGCGTGAGGGTTCATTGAGTGCAGACTCGATTTTTGCCGAAGACGAAGCAACGCCGAAGCTTATTGCATCCGGTCGGACACCATCATTACGCAAGCAAGCCACCGAAGTGGAGGAAGGCGAGCAGGAAGCCAACTTGGAGGTGGAACACCGGAACCGTGTCAACATGGCCACCGTGCTCGATCCTCGTCCGAAGGCAAGGATGCGCTGGGAGCGCAAGATGATTGTTCGGGAAATACGCCATCGGGGTCGTCTGTCGAAGACGGAGCAGATCATGCGGACGGAGCGCGAGTCACTGTCCAAGTCCCATTGGTTCAAGACGTCCATCAAGAAGCTGGGCCCGCTTGCGCGTCAAATTGCAGGAAAGAATATCGACGAAGCTATGTTACAGATGCGATTCAGCAAGAAGAAGGCCGCCAAGGACGTGCTTGAACACCTGGAACACGCGAAGAACGTTGCCATTGTTCGGTCAGGTATGGGTCTGGGCGACGCCACGGAACAGAAACCGATCACCATCACTCTCAAATCTGGTGAGCGGAAGAAGATCGCCAACCCTACATCAATCTATATTGCCCAGGCTTGGGTCAACCGTGGTCCATACGGAGTCGACTACGACCACCGCGCTCGAGGCGTGATTAATCGGCTGCGGCCCCCTTACACTTCCCTGACGGTCTTGCTCAAGGAAGAGAATACCCGGATCAGAGAGTGGCAGGACCGTGAGGCCGAGGCACTGCGCAAGCGGAAAGCCCAGCTCTGGACCCAGCTTCCGGATCGGAAGATCACCGCTCAGAACCAGTACTATAGCTGGTGATTGTCTCGTCGCTTCGTTGTTTTATAGCCATGACTAGGCGGTTTGATGGGTTGTTATCGGCGTTGCTTGTTTCCTTGTAATTTTCCTAGATTTCTGAAAGCACTCTCCGTGGAGCGGATGTTTCAGCGTTTCCTCTCCCACATCTGTCTACCTTGGTGACGCGAGGTCAATGGCTTTCCGACACCGTTTGTGTTCTAAAGAATTGAGCCGAAAGTGGGCTCGCCTTGTACATTACTGAGAAATATACATTACTGGACGCCTCGGCCTTTCCTATTGTTCCTCAGTCGGGTACCTGTAGACGTGCCTTGTGACGTCTTCTATCTCACCCGAACGTCGACACGTGTATGCGTCCTTTTCCATGGATCCAATTGATCATTGTCAACCACCTACACTAGGCAAATACTTATTTTCCATCCTACTCACACTCAATCTGAGTTTGATGAACGAATGAATATATCTGACCTGGTCCAGTCTGGCTGGCGATTGATTGCCCCACACGCAGCAGAGCCCGCGACCAATGAAGCGCGCGGGCACTTGGAAATGGTCCCCCTGCGTTCCTTCAGAGCTCGCCCACCGTGGCAGGGGCCACAGGGCAATGAGCTAGAATATCAGCCTCTATATGAAAGTGCAAGGCCGCGTTCGAAACCTCGTATGGGACTTCTCTTTCAACGGTTCTTTCAGATATCTTTCATCATGTACGTGCTCACAACTCGACGCCTTTTCCCCTACTAACATCCTCCAGACCATTACTGCTCGTAATCACGGTTATTGTAGCCGGCTTGATGATGATGGGCGAATCGATTACAGCTGAGTCGCATCTGAGACTGAGCACTGTAACCGGGTATTTCTTGCAGGATGAGCCGGCGACTGATCCGGACACTTTCGATTATGTGAGCTCCACTGCGTTATTAGCATCATCTACGGACCTAGCTGATGATGGCCAGGTCGCATCAAACTTTGGCCTAATATCTCGAAGCTATGGCTCGGACGCAGAGTTTGATCCAGACGGCAGCAGAACGCAATGGGAGCGTTTTGAATACCAGATCAACAAGCTCAATGCAGAGAGTGGCCCTGAGACAAGCTACAGACTGCTCTATCTTGGCCGACATGGAGAGGGATACCACAATGTCGCCGAGAGGCGCTATGGGACAGAAGCATGGGATGTAAGTATTCCCGCTGGTATCGTCTACCTGGGGCTGCTGCAGGGACTCGATTGACTGTTCTAGTGCTATTGGTCCCTTCTTGACGGCGACGAAAACGGGACATGGGTGGACGCCCGCCTCACTCCTGTGGGCATAGCTCAGGCGGAAACCGCGCACCGGGCTTGGGAGACGCAGATTGAGAACAAGATTCCATTCCCTCAATCGTACTACGTGAGTCCGCTGAATCGATGCTTGGCTACCGCCAGTATCACGTTCCGAGGCCTGACGATGCCGCATACGGAGCCTTTCCGCCCGGTCGTCAAAGAGGTACGTCGGCGATATCACCTTCCATAACCCATGAAACTGACATCAGCAGCTCCTGCGAGAAACAATCGGCCTTCACACCTGCGACAGTCGATCATCAAAAACGGCCATACTAGCCGAGTACCCCGACTACATAATTGAAGATGGCTTCGCAGAGGAAGACCCCCTGTATGATTCAAAGCTACGGGAGTCCGATACCGCGCGTGACGCCCGCCTTCGCGACTTACTCCAGGACATCTTCACCCACGACGAGAACACCTTTATCTCTTTGACGGCGCATTCGGGCGCCATTACGAGTATCTTGCAGGTCACAGGGCACCGGAGGTTTGCTCTCGCGACAGGCGCTGTCATTCCGGTTCTCGTCAAGATAGAGCGTGTGCGTGGGCCATTGCCGAAAATGCATATTGATCCTCCTACGACGGCGCCGATTTGTAAAAACTGATTGCAAGAAGCCGCGAGAAGCGCATGGAGGTTTTAGCAGAGGCATGGTTGCGATGAATGCGCATCGTCTATTGTATATACCCAGATGAAATTATACCCGTATACCTAGCTAACATGATATGTTAAGGCACCGTCAAGGCGAGTCCTCGTGACACTTTCTGGTTCGGGCCAGCATGAGCGCCATAGTGAATGAGTGGTAAGGACGCAAGTTAAGGCCAGTCCTCCTCCCTTGTTGTAATGAATCAGCGTCTTGTACATTCTGAGGATGGTGAATACTGCCCAGTAATGTCCATCAACATGGCATTGGCATTCACTTCAGTCAAGGATCTGATTGTGAATGAACTAGAATTGATTCTTTCAAATTGCCTCATGAAGATGCATCCCCCTTTCCCCTCCTAGAGACCCTTTGTTTGATCGATCAAAACCTCTATATGCGTCTCTCAGGGATACTCTCGTTTGAAAGTCTCTCTTTGTCATGCTCTTCCGGCCTTTATCTGATGACCTGAAAGATATATCCAGAAGCACCGCTCTGGCTCTGGTTTTTAAAGGCTGCAACGCTCTACCTCCTGGTAAGACACCTGGAAATCCATCATCGGATCCATTCTAACTCTTGTTGGTTTGACCGTTTTGAAGAGAGTCTCACCACAGGCGTTACGTCTTATCGTCTTGCTACTGCAAAAGATGTCGTGACATAGCGTCCTCGCGGTGACAGCCAGGGGCACCTCAACTGGCGAGTGATGCGCCTCCTCTGCCATCTCTCCTTTAGTGTGACGCTGGATGACTCCTACCGAGCCCGATACCATGTCTGCAGTGTTCGCGCAGAGCGTGAAGCGGGATAACCGCGGTTTCTCTGACCTTTCGTGGAGCTTCCTCAGGTTTAGGCAATATACCAACCATGAGCCACCAAGTCCGGTACTCCTTAAAACGCAAACTCGTCAAGTACATGCGCTCTAGTAAGCTCAAATTCGGGCTTTTGTCGACATACAAGAGCACTGGTCTTTATTCGGAGAATGGACGCTTACCGTTTGGAGATGTCATTACCGATTGATGAAGGCGCATCAAACCCGAGCCTTCGGACGACGACGGACGTTCGGAATATGATGCCCCTGACCGTTTGGGTCAGGCCCATTACTTGATGACAGACACCGTGAAGCTGAGGTACTTAGCAGACCTCTCGATGAGCACAGCTTCACCTTTACTAGGCATCGATGCAATGCTCAATCTTTCTGATGAAGTTGATGCTACTGAGTTTCAAATACCTGATGAGGAAATGGACATTATCAAATCTTGGCTGTTTTCCGACATACAGCAAGATGCTTCCCATGAAGAAGAGGAACCAATTTCAATTACATTCAAAGAATTGATTGATCAGAATATCAGCATTGATCTAGAATCATCAGAAACGATTGCATTTGAACAAGTTCTAATACTGGATTCAATTTCTGAACCGGGTCCTTCTATAAGGACAGGCTGGAAGAGTTTCACATTTGTCGAATTTATTAATTTTTCTCTTCAATAAACGAAACAAACAATCAGTCCAAACTCAGTTGAAGCAGCGTGGTTCCACAGACAGTGCCCAGAGGCAATAGCCGGGCCGCAAACTCGACATTGCTTGGGAGGACATGGGTTTCCGTATTTACGGTCGATGGAATGCAGGGCAACCAAGCCGATATCGTCATCGTCGACAGGGTTGTTGCCTCTGGAGAACCGACTGACTTGGGCTTCGCCTTCGATAATCGCCGCGCTAACGTCGCTCTGACACGCGCACTTGCATGTCTCATTGTGGTCGTGAACGGCCAAATAATCAACGACAATCGACTCGACGGTGACGAAAGCAAGGCGAAGGTGCCTCTAGAGATCTTAGTTCATTGGAAGCACTTGCTGAACACGATCTACCGCTCCCAACTCCGGCCTATGCCGGAAACCTAGTGAGCGATGTGTTTCTAATGGACACGCAATCAATGAAGACAAGGCCTAATAGAATGGCGATAGCTTTCTCCCGGCCCACCTCCTCCTCTCACCGAGGGTCGGTTGACTCCTGCAGCACTGATCAGATCGAGTTGTCCATGCCCACAGTGCTGAAAAATGACAATCATTGTCTGATTGTGTAGTGGAAGCCCTGCCTGCCGGGCCCGGATCACTCATACAAATCTCCTCTGCCGTTTCTCTGCTGTTTCTCTGCTGTGTCTTCAATCTTGTTATCTCAACTCCCATTGTCTCATCGCGTGCCCATCGTTCACCTCCAAAATCAACATGCCTGCTAGAGCCAACGCCGTTACCTCCAAGCTCGCCATTCAGGAGCGTCTTCCTGACTTTCCTTAGCAATGTCTGACAATTCGGTTCCTTCTAAGATGGACTGGCTCTGGTGCGGATGGAGCTCTAGCCGAAATCTCAGAGCCGTTCGCGGGACCTCAAGGATTTGGTTACCCCGGAACGCTACCTCCCGAAATCGACGAGTATGTATCGTTCGACTGTGCTCGTAAGTACTACCTTGCCATATCTGGGGTTTTACCCTATAGCGATAGTTGTGACTGAGTTAAATAGGCCATTACTCGATGGTTGGCTCCATCAGGAGCATCTTCTGGCTGTTCGACCACAAAAGATTTGGTCAAAGTCGTCGATGATCCAGCCTGTATTCTGGAAGATGAGATAGTCACAGTCCCGCGCAACATCAATCCCATGGGATACTTGATGAATTACTATTCCGAGCAGGGGAAGACGCCGTTGTTTATTCAAGAAGTATACGATGGCGTACGTTTTCGTCAATCGTTCCATGTCGCAACAAGGACCAGATACTCCGATGCCATCCATAGAGTTATCAGAATCAACATGGCTGAGACACCATTGGATTCTGGACCTACCTCAGTGACATTGAGTTCTACTACTGAAGATCAAACCGGATCTCTCCTTAGGTTCTGACATCCAGCACTGTGATTCTCGTGGATGAGGCACAGATGGCCTACAATCAGACTGCGCTCTGGAACGCAATCCTCAAAGAGACATATACTACTGCCTGTGTTATAATCTTCGACTATGTCTTTTCTGCTCTTATGGCAACCCGAGCACAGGCCCAGATGAAACATTCTTCACTCCAGTCAATTTTGCAACATACAACTGCAGCGGGCATTAGCTCGACTTATATTTGTGATCTTCCGATATGATTCCTGTGGAACCTCATCTCGATCCGAACACATTGTTCCGAGCAGCCTATTAAAGAAGTCAGATGTATTTGATGCCTCAGAGACCTACTGGAAGCTTCGGAACATTGTTGAAGCATCGAAATATGTCCAACTAGCGCCAGTGGCAGCAACCACGGATGCGATCACACTCACTGACGATGATGCGGATCCCACCACAGAGGCAAACACAGAATTTGAACCAACATCAACCGCTGACAATGCTTCGGGGCTCGCATCCCCATTCGACGGGTCACAGTATGTGGCCGCATCAGAGTTAGAGAGCGAGATGAGCGGCGAGATCGACACGTTGAGCATAGGACCATCTGGCTGGAGGCAGCTTTTGCTGACCCACTCGAGGAGGATTATCCAGCTGTCACACCTTATGGATTGATTTGCTATTTCCTTCAACGAATTGCGACTGGGAGGACCACTACTTCGCTCAGTAATCACTGGAGTCAAAAGTACAGAAAGATGTATGTCGTCAAAAGCAGCCTATTGAAACCTCGTCAATTCTGACTCGCGAAACCATCACGGAAATGATGGTGGTTAATGACCAGCAAATATACTGTCGCCGATATGCCAAGACGTTGACAGGAGACCTCGTTTCTTGCTTGCTAACCCCACCAAATGGGAGAGATACCCTCCTTCAATACTATAAATTATGATTCAGACGCTACCTACGCGGACATCCACAACGGCCTCGTCTCCCAAAAAATGGGGGATTCTCAGAGATCGTCCACGGAGAGGTACACCGTACAGCGAGTCTATTTACAGTGCCGTCACCTTGAACGTGTCTGTGGGCAAACCCAGGGCCCAATTTGCAGAAGATGAGCGAGATCTTCAAGTATGCAGCAGCGCTAACCCATACGCATGGCATACGACCATATTTTTTTGCAATTCAGCACCGGCGATGTGCCCATTCCAAGTTCCCTTGATACATTGACAATTCACTCTCAAAATGTCAACTTGGACTATCCTCCAGCGCATATCTAGTCTGTTGCATTTCCACTGCCAAAGAGGGGCCATGGGCTATCACTCTGCCTTTACAACCCGAGTTCCCGAGGATCCCGGTAGTCCTTTCCCGATCATGTTATATACTGACCACATCGCACTCAAGGCTATCTGCGGCCTGTTGAATCACGCGACGAGGCCAAAAAAGACAAACAGACATGCTACCATTGCAAGCGCGGTTTGAGAGCAAGGAAGTGGGGAACAGACCTCAAAGAGTGGCTCTGTGAGTCATGCTATAAATGTCTCAGACGGTGAAATGAGCTTCCCATAACACGAGACCAAGCTCAGGATAAGGAATGCCGATGTGAAAGTTGTGAAACACTATACAGCTCAATGTGGACACTGAGCAAACCGGAGCCGGAGGTCGTCCACCAGCTTTGGTGTGCCGACTGCTATAAAAGTAGGAGGGCTAACTATACCCCTCCTAATCGGAGGCAATGTCAGCCAGGACAAGGGTCACTGGACAGGACGTTCTAGGTCGGTTGGTGGAAAGACAAAGTTGCGGAAGGAGGTGAAGCTGGCCGGTCATATTTTCGGAGAGTGCATGGCATCGATAACAGGATCGAGACCGTGGTGGCCATGCAAATGAATGCGGAGGCAGGCAATTCTTGAGCGTCAAAGATCTGACAGATGAGAGGGCAGCGGATGATGCTAAGTCAATCCAGGATAC
Organism: Aspergillus hiratsukae; assembly: GCA_014281905.1. NCBI lineage: Eukaryota > Fungi > Ascomycota > Eurotiomycetes > Eurotiales > Aspergillaceae > Aspergillus > Aspergillus hiratsukae. Next base: position 16,598 of record JACBAD010001974.1, read on the forward strand.
CAGACTACCCCTATGGTTTGACTGTCGCTGTGCGTCGCCAAACTCGCGATCGACATCAAGAAGTGGTTCGACAATCACATATCGCCGCACCGTCTCCTGGATGACCAAAAGGTTGGCCTTCGAGCTAGCTTCAAGTCAGCGAAACATCGATGCTCTTCGCAAAATTCTCGGCCATGCTCAGGCAAAAGGACTCGAAATACGTCAGAGCGACCGAGACAAAGCCCTCTACTTCCCGGCTTGTAATGACGATGTTGAACTACTTGAGTTTTTAGTCAACGATAGATACACTTCTCGAATCACGATCGCCGATCAGACGAACCAGGGAGGCCAAGGTGCCGATGGGGACGGCATTCCACTTGGTAACCTGAGCCTGCGGCCAGACTCACGACTTGAAATCTGATTGATAGTGTCAAGAAATGACTTTACCACATCTGTTATGGAGATGGGAATTCGGAACTTACGAAAGACGCCGAAATACTCTTAGGCTGTTCTTCCGCGAGCCATCAGCGCATATACGGAAAGGCACTTGCGAATCGAGTCTCAAGGCCACCTATCACCGCATCCCACATCCCATCTTGACCTTCAAGACACATTCCTTTTGACTATACCAGCTCACACTATCAGAATGGCTGATGACCCCTTGCCCAAGACTAAAAGAGAGTGGAAAGGGTCCGCTGGGAGATATAAGGTGAAGAGGATATGTCGGGCGTCACAGTACATATGTCCTCGAGAAGATCCATTGCGCTGGAGAGCGCTAGCCGACGTCAACGCTACATTGGCATGTGGACGCAGCAATTGCAGCATTCGCAGCTCACATAGTGGATGAATATGCTATTGTATGTTTTCAGGACAACAACTTCTGGAAATCACACTTGCTCTGCTCCTCAGGCCGTCGTGGGAAAGGTAACTCCAACAAGAGTTACCATCGCAAGATGGATATTTCTCTCTTTGGAAATGCGAAGTGCAATCTACGGAAATTTTGCTGTTCTGGTATCCGCGTCTTATTCATGGGTACTTGATGGCCATCAGAGAGGAGCGCGTGGGCTGAGCTGCTGGGCAGCAGTTGAGTTGTGCTAGCAACCTTGGCTGATGGGAATCAACCTTCAAGCAATCATCATAAGGCATCATACTTTGGTAGCTACCAACATGAGTCGCCTGATTTGGTACCTACAATCGAGCTCAGCTTCTCTTCTGACAGGAACAGAGACCTCATTATGGACATGCAATGATGGTTACTACACAGTGACGGGCAGGTTCAACTTATTGCCTTAGCAAACATTAAGGAGGATAAAAGACACTTACAATACAGCAAAAGAGTGATGCCTTCAGAGATCGTGCTACTAAGCTTCTGAGGGACCTTGGAATTGTCTTAGAAGAACCAAACATGCTGATATTTAAGTATGGCTAGCGGAGGCTGTTAGCGAAGAGGGCGCTGAGCTACTTATTCACACTCACAGATAGGATCCATGGGTGTGGCATTATTTGTCATTCATTTCGCTCTTTGAGCAAGGCTCGTATCTCGCTCCACAGGTCGTTGGACAAACCATCCAAGGGCCGTCTGTCTTCGGTGACACTGGAGCCATGAGTCCTAGGTACAATTCATCCACCGGACCTTCAAGCTCTGGGGATCCAACAAGATTATGTCGGCTGGTCGTTCCCTCTAACTTACGAAACGGCCAATGGCCGTCTCAAGCAGAGGACGATCTGGCTGGGTGCAGCTTTTGCAGACCTACTCGAGGCGGATTATCCAGCTGTCACACTGTATGCATATGTTTTATTTGCTATTTCCTGCAATGAATTGCGACTGGGGGGCCACTACTTCGCTCAGTTATCACTCAAGGGACATTGCCAGATGGTGAAGGTCGTATAGCTGCCACAGTTACGAGAACTGGCCTTGCCGACTTTCTAAGAGAACATGCCAATTCTCCTGTATGTGCTGTACTTGATCCCAGCCCAGAAGGGAATATGTTATTCAATGGTGATGATGCGGGCATGGAGAAATATATTGACAGAGAGGCTGGGTCCAGAGGGTTTCTGTGGGAGTGTTCGAACACATGATGTTATTTGCAAAGTAAACAGTGATATTGATTCATATTCTATGATTCTATTCAGTGTCAACAGGGATAATTGATCACTCGGGCATATCCAACTGATAGTGATAAGCCCACTATTTAAATATCACGTTCCCCGCACCTTTCCCCTCAACTCCCACTTCTTCCACTCTTCCACTTACTCTTTGCCAACAATCAATCTACATTCGATCATGGAAGGCCTCACACCCTCTCAACTCGCCTTCTTCCGTGAAAACGGCTACCTCGTCATCCCCGACTACCTCTCCCCAGAGGAAATCACCTCCCTCCTAACCGAGACCACCACCCTCCTCGACAACTTCCCACTAGACTCCCACCCCCTCACAAAGTTCACAACCGGCGACGATGCAACCAACAAAAACGAAACCCACGTCGGCGACGACTACTTTTTGACTTCAGGCGACAAAATCCGCTTCTTCTTCGAACCCGACGCCTTCTCCCCGACCCCGGACCCAGCAACAGGAAAACCCACCCTCCTGAAACCCAAACAGCTGGCAATCAACAAAATCGGCCACGCGCTGCACGCCCTCTCCCCGCCCTTCGAGCACGTCTCGCTCAACGCGCGCAACGCCGCCATCGCCCGGTCCCTGGGCTTCGTGGACCCGCGCGTCCTGCAGAGTATGGTCATCTGCAAGCAGCCGGGGATCGGGGGCGCGGTGCCGCCGCATCGCGACTCGGAGTTTCTGTATACGAGGCCGCCGAGTGCGGTGGGGTGGTGGTTTGCGCTGCAGGATGCGAACCCGATAAATGGCACGCTGGGGATGTGGAGGGGGTCGCATCGGGTGGGGATCAAGAGGCGGTTTGTGAGGAGGTTTGTAGAGGGGAGGGTTTTGGGGACGGAGTTTGTGGAGAATGATGGGCCGGAGGTGCCGAGGGGGGAGACACCTCAGAGTCAGGAGGTAAAGGATGAGGATTTGGAGATCCTGGATATCAAGGCTGGGTCGTTGGTGCTGATTCATGGGAATGTGCTGCATAAGAGTGAGAAGAATACGAGCTCGCGCAGTCGTTTTGCGTATACGTTCCATGTCATCGAGGGTGCGGATGGATGGGACTATGATGAGAGGAACTGGCTGCAGCCGCCGGAGGGTGGGGAGTTTTCCAAGCTGTATCGGTAGACCAGGAATTCAATGTGGAAACCTTATCTACTACTTGTTCGAGCTGAAACGCGATTCTGCATATGCCCTCTATTCCAACGAAGGCAACTATATTGGATCCCGATCTATTGAGCGGAGATTAGCTAATATACACCTCGAGAAGCGAACCAGACTTGCTACGACTTCGAAAGCAGGGAATTCCCAGACACAACCTTGACCACAATCGCCAACCCGGCACCAAACAGACAAATGACGCCACAGAAATCAGCCACCGGAGAGAACCCATGATACCGATCGACCAAAGCACCACTGATCGGCGGCCCAACCAAAGCCGCCAGAGACGCCACCCCCATCCCCATCCCCATATACGTGCCGATATTCTTCGGATCCCGAGGCACCGACGCCAGACTCACCGACGTCCCCGAGATGATGGCCCCAGAGCAGAACCCGTACACCGCGGCGAAGACGAGGATCCCCGCGTTGCCCTGCACGCGCTGCCAGCACAGGGCCAGGATCCCGCTGCTGAGGGCCGCGGCGGCGAGGACGTTCTGCTTCCCGAGCTTGTCAGACAGAAAAGCTGGGATGACGCGGCCGGGGAACGAAGCGGCGTTGAGGATGGACTGGGTGTAGAAGGCGAGCGAGGTACTCATGCCCTGGGATAGGGCGTAGCTGGGGATGAGGAAGAGGAGCGGGAACATGCTCAGGAACAGGAAGAACATGCACGCGACGAGCAGGGTGTAGACGGGTTCCTTGAAGGCGGACGGGAGGAAGAAGTTGCTCTTCCGGGGTGGCAGGCGCGCTTTGATCGGTAGGCAGCAGGGGATTAGCACTCCCATGATGATGAAACCGATGATGCGGATGGACCAGCCGAAGCCTAGGTTGGTGCGGGTGAGGAATCGGTTGGCGGCTATTGGGAGGATGACGCCTCCGAGGGAGGAGCCGGCGATGGCGATGCCCATGGCGGCTCCGCGCTTTTCCTTGAAGTACTGCGGTGTCGCAGCCATGGATGGGGCCATGGTGAACCCGTTGGCGAGTCCTCCCAGGACTCCTTGGGCGAGCATGAACTGCCAGTATTCCTTGCACAGGCTGGTCATGAAGATACTAAACAGGTATACTATAGCAGAGGGCATGATCACCTGCGTGTGTGAGAGATTTCCCCGGCAGATCTGAGATCAAGTCACATACCTTTGCTCCATACCGATCAAATAACGGACCGCCAACCAGTCCGGCAGCGAAGATGGAAAATGCCTGCAGTGACCCGATCCAGGCAATCGCCGAGGGAGAGTGACCGCGAAGCTGGTTCGCCTCGTAGTACGCTTGATAAACACTGCCGATGTCATGTCAGCTCCAACCGGATACCAAGGAGACAGAGCTTACCCCCAAGTATTCACATGGCCAAGAGTACAAAACATGATGCCAGCATTGCCAATGGCTACACTCCATGCTCTCCATCCTCCTTCGGGAAAGTTATCTTCCACATGCTTCTCTCCAGAGTCGGGTTGTCTTTTTCCGGGGACTTGAGCCATAGTCAGCGAAGAATCTCTCTCATCCACCAGTTCATGCTGAGACGCCATTTCGAGAGTATAGGAAGCCAAAGGTCAGTGGAGCTGTCAATGAATCGACGAGCTCCATCCTGACGGGAGCCTCCCTTTTATCGTCAGAGCATCACATCCCTTTCGAAGCTATTCGTGCCTGATCTCGGTATATTGAAGTTCGGTCGTCGGTCTCAACGAAAAGACCGACGGAAAACTCCCAAAACGGAAATAGTGCAGGCAGTATCTCCGCCGAAGCTTCCAGGCACCGAACACCTAGTTCCAACTGGAGCAAGAAGAGAAAGATGAATGGTCAGAGCGAAGTAGAGGCTGACATGGCGTTGCGTCTTTTGTCTGATTTGTTGGGTACATAGAGAGGTAGATATAGAGAGAATTTTGGCCAATAGTCGTGATCATGAACAGTCGTTCCATCATGGCCCGATATTAGGTTAAATGCCGATTCTTTATGTTTCTACCACGTAGTTGTTTGCGATGACTCGATGAGAGCACAGGCGTCTTTGACCAGGGCTGGTAGTCTGTCAAATGGAATGTGGATGGTATCCTTATCTTATCAGATTCTCCCAAAGCGGCGGATCTCGGCCATTCGTCATCTTATCCCCGATCCATCCAGCAACACCCCTGACAGCTGACAGCTAACAGCTCCTACCAGTCGACTCAATCTCAACAGAGAAAGCTAGGCGGAAAATGGACCCCGACGCAAGCGTACCGGCCGCCGAGCCCTCCGTCTTCAACTACGTCCTCTCCTTCCTTCTCGTCGGAGTAGCATGGGGCTTCACGACGCCATTCATCCGACGCGCCGCAGCGGACTTTAACGCACGGCAGGAAGCGGCTCAGAAATCACAGGCACCACAGACACAGGCGCAATCAGCGCAGTCTGCCACGGAAGAGCAGGAGCTACAGGAAAGCCATCCTCCGACCAGTACCGCAGAGAATGGAGATGAAGGTGAAGATGAAGAGGAAGAGGAATCAGGAGAGGAGGACCAACCTCTCACATCGAATGCGCGATCAACAACAGCCGCGGCCGCAGCCGCAGCAGGAGGAGATAGCACTCGTGTTCCAGCATGGATGAAACCAAAGCCTACATCCTCCTGGCTCACAACCAAGATCGTAACGGTCTTCTGGACGGTTGTCAATCTCCTCCGCACCCCGGCGTACTCCATCCCGCTTGTTATCAATCTCACGGGGAGTATTTGGTTCTTTTTGTTGGTTGGCAAGCATGGTATGTCTTCCCCCCTTCTCTCACTCTATTGTTCATGATTATGGTTTCCAAGCTGATTGATCAACAGAATTGTCGTTAACTGTCCCATTGGCGAATTCGAGTGCATTCCTCTTCACCGTCCTCGGGGAGTGGTATGTTGAGCGCAAGGTCATTGCGAAAGAGACGTGGTTGGGGATGGCGCTTGTCTTGGGCGGCATTGGGCTCTGTGTGCATTCGAAGAATCAGAGTTCATAGACGTAATCTGTATAAATCAAATGCTGTAAATAAGCAGGTTCAGAATCAAAACTCATGGAACAAGAATTCCGGGCAAAAAAAAGTAAATGCATCATCCGTGAATCGAACACGGGCCTCGTCGATGGCAACGACGAATTCTACCACTAGACCAATGATGCTTCTTAATTAGAAGATTCTTTCCTATTTGATCTTATCAAGCATGATGAAAAAATCACTTGACGGTTTCAGTCGCTGTCCTCCTCGGTGGCATGACAGCCGTTCGCAGCGGTGGTATGATTGTACCTAAACGGAGTGAGATATGGATTGAGTTACATCGTTCCCATGGATCGTTATGTATATGATCTCGCCCCAATGTAGCCTCCTCGTCATACTCGTAACCTTACCAAAGGTCTACGAAGGTATAAGGTATGAGGACAATCCCCTTGTCTGGCTTTGGAGACATGATTTGATCTACCATACTGCTATCTTTATTGCAAATCGTTCCCAATTCTTATCTAGTCAACAGACTTATCTATCCTGACAGGGATTGTCTTCTACAGAATCAACCTGCAGACAGCGCTAGAAATGCCAGAGGAGAAGTGTCCCGAAGCAGAAGATTCCTGGTCCATCGACGAACAGCGCAGAGATATAGATGTGATGGTCAAGCTGCGTTACGCCCGACAACGCCCATATCAAGACCCTAGAGACTTCGACATCTACCTGAACAAGCTCGAACGGCGATTCCCCCAGCGAGGAGAAAAGGAACGAGCGTTAGTCTTCTTCGTCAAACTTGCGCCAGAGCTACGCTTGAAAATTCAACTACACTACATCGATCTACCCGATACCCGGGCCCAAATGGTAACCGTTGCTACTTATTACCATTCCCTTCTGCATATGCGGGAGTCGAGACGGGAAAGGGAGGAATCACGGAACCGTTATTCAAAGCGTACTCGAAGAAACGCCGATTCGCACATGAAGAACCGGCGAAGCCGAAACCGAAACCGCCCCGTCAAACATGGGCATCCCTTGAAATGCTATAACTGTGGAAGCGAGGAACACCTGGCCGACCGATGCATTTAATGCATAAGGGATCACAACGTTTAAAAACGAGGACGGAATTGAGAGACGAATCCGGTTGTAATCGTCAAAAGCAGCGAGAGTAATATCACAGGCCGGGGCAAGAACATTTTCGAGTAATGGGGCAAGGATGGAGTCTGGAGATTAAGAGGAGACTCCAGCATCTCCATGGTGCATATCAGCCCTACCGCAATAGGATCAAAGATATAGATTAGGATGAAATCAAGGGTAGGAGCAAGAACATTGTCGAAGAATGGGGCGAGGATGGAGTCTGTGAGGAAACCAAGAGAAGACTCCAGCATAGAATCGAGAACGGTCTCCATCGTGCATTCCAGCCTTGAGGATATCTCTTTGCCTTGTGTTGATAAGTAGTAGACAAGGAAATCTAAAACATCGAAAAGGACGAAAGGAGAGTGTAAGAAAAAAGGCGCAGTATGAGTCATTGTCTAGATGTTATATCTCAAGTACGACATAAGCATAGGTAATGATTACAGCATCTTATACTTAGCGCAACACCATAAATGTATGATGCCCTGTATATTCCCTCCCAAATAAAATGGTATCTACATCATACAACGGATGTACCTTTCATTAAGCAAAAACATCAAGAGCATCGTTGACGCTCCATATCATAAAACATGTCTTTCGTCATCCAGATTACCATACTGAGCCCGCAGTGGTATCGTGACCAAACGTCAGTATAGAGCCGTGTGTATACATCATGGGAAGGAAGGCTAGAGAAATACACATCAAACGCCTCGGAACTGTACGAAGGGTTAGCGGTTGGAAGCAGTGCAAAGATCAAAGAATTGAACATACCATACGAACGACCAGGAACCACATTGCCCCCATGAATTTGAATATCGAGAGACCAGCCACACTCCAAAGCACGACAGCCATGTAGATCGTGGCCCTGTTATCATCCGTCGAGTTCGTGTCGCTGTTGAATCGGTCCAGACCAGCCGCGCTCAGCACAACAGCGCCCAGCGCAAAGTTGCAAAACACCCAAGCGAGCACGACCGCGCTTCGGAACCCTTTGTAATAGTCGGCTTGACGTTCCTCTTCCGAGATGGCCTTGACCTCCTTGGGCGGTTTCTGTGCGAATTTGGCCAGTTCCGCCTCATACTGCGCGTTAAGATCCCCATCGTCCTGGGGGATGTCAACGTCGACTTTGCCACCGGGTTTGGTGTTGGCTGAAGGCAGCTTTTCGGCCTTGTCGTCTCCCTTGGTACCCCATGTGATGTCGTGAGTATTGCAGAAGGCGTAGATATTGAGCACGTTAATGTAAGTTGGCGTAAGCAGCATGTATTGGATAAACTGATACAGGTCAGATCAACATATAACCAATTTCAGCGGAGAACTTACGGAGGTGAACATGTGCCAGGGGTCGAAGAAGATAAGTGAAGCCAGAAACCACATGACATAAGTCGACCCCAAAGAGACAAAGATCGAGAAGAATTGGCTGTTGCTGAACAAGTTCCCGACGCTAAATGAACTGTCGGCGACTTCCCTCTGAATAGATTTGACGGTCACAAAGATTGCTGCAAAGGTCAAGTAGATCATGATGCCAATCCAGAAGTAGACCATGGTCATGTAGAACTTGTTTGAGCCGCCGGGACGGTTGCCGAGTGCCAGGACGAAGCAGGTCACCAAGGTCGCGAGATAGAGCCACTCAAAGACAACACCCAGGACTTTACCCGTTGTCCCGAGAAGGGTAGCGTCACCAAGGTAGGTGGTGAGAATATGAAAGACCAAGAAGAAGTTGCCCTGCGATTCACGTTAGTATTGCTTTCTGAGAAGAAGACGGCACATACAATGTTGAACCATGCAAAGATCATGTTGATAGTCTGGTAGATGAACTCGATCAACAACATGAACTTGCGTATGAAGCTGTGGTCGCTTCGCCAGATCTGGTAGAAATGGGCAATCGCATAAACAGCAGCGAAGAAACTCCCGTTCAGCCATCGGCGTCGCTGTAGAATGAATTCCGCCATTCGATCAGGCACATCGGTCTCTCCGGTCGATGACTTGACATATTGCAGGAGCCAGCGGCAATTGCGTTTTGTCACAATCTCGAAACACAGGATTCGATCCTCCGCCAGGTACATGTTGGCTGTGAAGATACCAGCATTGGCGCCATGCATCTTCTCACCCATGAAGTAGCGCTCCAGTGGACCCTGGCCGTTCTTGTCGTTCTGTAACGCGACAAATCTGTACGCTGAAAATGCACCAGGCAGAACGGAAATAAAACCAAATGCTGATTCCAGAGGCTTATCCAGGATATTGCTGAGCTTGTATTCGAAGTTTTGCCCGGCCACCAACGGGTTGAGCAATTTCTTGCCGTGCGACAGCATGACCTTGATCTCACCACAAGCTCCTCCGCACATGGGCTCGACGTCAAAAGCCTTCCATAGCTGATAGATGGAGTCTCGTCCGGGCTTGGTTCCTGCGTCAATAAGCACGCAGATGTTGGGGTCCAGTACACGGCCGAAGGCCTGGAAAAACCAACGATGCGAATTGATCTTCTTCTGGTTCTTTTCCTTCAGGCAGAAAATCATCTGGACTGGGCAGCCAGAGCGCCCTTTTATGTGTACCTGAGTTCCTTTGAGCTCAAGGCCGAGTTGCGTAGTATACTCGTAGATATGTGCCGTCACGTCCTTGCCATTCACCTGCTGCTTCGCGATACCATCCTGGTACACTCCGAGACCGGCCAGCACAGCCCGTGTCCGGGGGTTGATCTTAGCACGACCATCGCTGATGACACAAACGACAATCTTTTTCCATGCGTCCTTGCCCCATGTTTTACTCTGCGTCCGATTGCACATGTACTCGATGTTCTTGAACACGCCAATCAATGTTCGGGCGAAAAGGAAGTCGTCCTCGTTGTACATGGTAATAACAATGAAAAGCTCAGTGTGCCGAGGCTTCGCGAACAGTTTCTGGCGGAGTGTAAATCGCTCCTCGTAAAAATCAGCGGGATCGCAGGTTGCCGCCGAGTAGCGCATATGAGTGAACTCGTCACGACCAGGGGGTTCCGCGTGAGGAACTTGACTGAGCAGCTTCGGCGCAATGGGACAGTCCAGGACCAGGTTACCGTGGAAGAGTTGTACTTCCTTGACTGTCTTCCAGCGTCGTATTGGCGCCGGGCTCGGAGTGGGAACAACCGCAGGGTCGTCATGGTACTCGTCACTGTACGGGTCTGGACCGAACGGGTTATCAGGTTGTAAAATGGGAACTCGGTCATCTTGGATAGGCTGCTGCTGATCGTGATACTCCCCTATATCGTAATCATCTTGCGGCGTGACTGTTGGCTCGTATGGCTGAGTATAGTATGCATCGTGGTGTGCTTCGGGGTTCACAGCATAGTGGTAGCCGGGATATTGCTCGGGATGATGTTGTTCGTAGGCTTCATTATGACCGTAGGAATTTGGAATTCGTTCTACCGAGTACTAGTATCTCGAGTCAATTCAACGGCCACAGTCGCCTAGATTGGGTGGTGTTCTCACAGTTGGCTGCTCTGCTAGACGGTCGCTGGACGGCATCGGCAAATGGTCATGCACGTATGGATTATCCGACAGCTGGTAAGCGTTCAAAGGCTGGCCTGGCGAAGGGGTCCGATCGTCCAAATGATGAGGGTTCATGTTGGGAGAGCGATTGCCATCCTCCCCGTAGTGGTCTACAGAGCTCGAATGTCAGTTGGAATAGCTACCGAATTGACGTGCAATAATAACTGTTCAAACAGATATGAAATGGCAGGCAGAAGCGATTATTATTCCAAAATGATCGCCAAACAGCTTGCGCAAGCGCCAATGAAGGCTAACCTCGTCAAAGTCACTTTATCGGGGGTTATGTTTCAGAAAGACAGCGGATGCGGAGATGCGACATATCCGCAGCCCTGCAATAACAACAGCGCAACAATGACAAAACAATCATGCACTAACCTAAGCGGTTGTAGGACATTGCGAGGGTAGGCCCTCCAGAGACTGATTCCTTGAATGAGCTACCCTGTGTATTCGTAGCAGGGGGTATGATTGGGAATGCGCCAAGAGTGCGGGAGGAATGTGGTCAAGAGCCCAGTCACTCGATAATTTGTCGGGGCTTGCGGAGAATTTGGCAACTTCCAACTTAGACAGATGGCAGGGAAGCTTAGAGATATGATAGGGTGAGCGTAGGAAATGAAGAAATCGAGAATGCTGATAAAAGCGCTTTTGAACTGTCAACTGCTGCCTGTTGAGCGCAAAACCTGCAACCGTGTAACGCCACTAGTGGTGGCTGTAAAGGATGGGAACTGGGGAGGACAGGAAGGAGAATCAAAAGTCGTAAGCTGAGAATGAAGGAAAAGAGGCTTTGCTTGGCAGGCCAATTTCCGCGTTGACTAAGGAACCAGAAGAGATGGACGATCAGTTTGGTTGCTAAAAATCGGGAGAATGACTTGATGACGACAAAAGGTGGACTGTTTACTGTCTATCGGAGTAGTCTACGCCCCGCAAACAGTGCTGTAGTGACGCAACTATCAGATATGCTTATACTTCGTCTATTAGAAGGCTTCTATCAGTCCTTGCTTAATGAGAAACTGGCACGTCTGCACGATGTATTATGCAGCTGCAGAACATTTGATTTGCATGTATTCTCCTCACCTTGATCCAACCATTAGAATCAACTATCCATTCATCAATCAAGCCGTGGACAGAGTTGCCTTGGTCCATGGGGCTATTGTGGAGAGAGTGATACGAATCCCTGGTCACTGGGCCAACGGGAATCCGGTGTGCCTGTCACTGCCACTGTGCCACACCCCCATGGCGCTAGTCTGCCCGCCCGTGGCTCAGCTCTCTAAAAATAAATGACCACACTGGAATTTATCACTAGTACTCCGTTGTAGTTGCCATCGAGGAACTGATCTTACATATGGTCATAGAGTGTGACAGTAATGATATTTGACCAAAAGTCGCAGATACTTGGATTTTCTAAAGCCACTATTGTTTGTATATGAACATGAATTACTCCGTAGCAGGAATATATATGCCACTGCGTATTGGAAGCCCTCGCCTCATGTCTCAAGAAATGGAAAGTTTCCGTGGACCATGATCGCAGATTGTTACCCGCCTCGGTGACTTAGGCACCAGTATTTTCATTATATCAGGGCTGATCTTCCTCGTAGCTCCATATCAACCAAGACTCCGTCATACTATGGAGTACTCTGGATGTTCGACCAGAATGCCCTGTGGCTGGAGGCGGTGCAGATGGGCAAAATTCTTATCGCTGTGGCGGGGCATGCAACATTTTTATTGGGATGGATACATGCACCTGGCGCAGTTACTCACCCACCAAGCGCCTCTCATCAGATAACGATAGCAATGACCGCCTCCAAGAAGTCTTCACCCGGACAGAAAATCAATGTCCTCTTTGTCTGCCTGGGCAATATCTGTAAGCACGAAACCACCGCCCCTCACCTCGGAAACCCAATCTAACATCCCCCACACCAGGCCGCTCGACGATGGCAGAAGGAGTCTTCCGCGACATGGCAAGCAACCATCCGTTGATTAGTGAAATCGATTCCGCAGGCACAGGAGCCTATCATACCCTCGAGCCCCCAGATTCGCGTACCATGTCCACCCTCCGCCGCCACGGCATCACAAACTACGACCACGCGGCGCGGAAGATCACCAAGGACGACTTTTTGAAGTTCGATTATCTGCTTGCGATGGATAAATATAATCTGCGAGATCTGCTGGATGTGCGCGAGTCGGTTGTTGCTTCGTTGCGGAAGTCCGGAGGCGCCAAGGGTACCCGGGCGTCGAGCGGAGAGACCGGCGAGAGGGTTGCGGAGGTGAGGTTGTTTGGTGATTTTGGGTCGGGCGGTGTTCTGCATGACCGAGTTGGTGGTGGTGAGGTCGTGCAGGATCCTTATTATGGCGGTGTTAATGGTTTCGAGGAGGTTTATCTACAGGTTGTGCGGTTTTCCAAGAACTTTTTGGAGTATTTGGACAAGAAGCAGGGTTCTGAGGATGAGGAGTGATTCCTAATCTTTGAGGATGGCCTACTACGTTCTTGCATGTTGAGTGATACCCGATAACTTATAGATATGATAGATGAATATATGACTTAGAGGAAATTAGAGTCTTACATACTTGCCGCATCGAGCCTTCATTAATCTATCCATCTTTTTTCTGACAGTATAGTACATGTGCAAAATATTGTACAAGCCGAATGAGACGGACATCAGCAACAATGGCCATAAAAGTGGCTAGCTGTCTCTTCAGACCCGTTCACTGATCTTGATGGCCGCTCTACACCCCAAGCGGATCACATTGACCAAGGGATCATAAGGCTGCGCCTCCTTGGCGTCGTTCTCAACGGCATGATCCAAATGCTCCAGCTCCTCATCACGAATTCGCCGGAACGTCGCCAGCATATCCTTTAGCTCATCATCGAGCTCCTCCCCCCGGCTCTTCGCGTCCGCCTCCCATGATAAAATCTCCCGCACTTGGTCGTTGTAGTGAGATCCAATCTCCGTCTCCACTGCCTCCGTACAAGCCATGGCCGCCTCCCGGCCCATGACTCCCGTTGACCATCCCAAGAAAGTCGCTGCTACTTCCCAGATCGGATACATGGCCGTCGGGCGAACCCGGTGCTTTGCAATGAGTTTGTTGAATGTCGTGAAGTGTCCGGCTTCTTGGTCATACATGTGCTTCATGAGGGGTCGGAGGTGGGGATGCGAGCGCACGACCTGGGGTGTTTGCGCCGTATAGATGAGCGTTGCGGCAAGTTCGCCGGCTTGGTTGACTCGGAGTGCGCTGTCCAGGTACTCTCGCTGTTTCTTGCTCAGAATGTAGGTGGGCTTCGAGGATCCAGCGCTTGGATTCTGTGAAGACTTGGGAGCGCCATCCGAAGGATTAGATGCTGCTGTAGACCTCTGCCGCGCTTGGCTATGGCAGATAATCGACGGGGCGAGGAAGTCGAGGATCAATGGGGATGTTGACCGAGGGGATCGGCTGAGAACGCATCTTCGAAAGGACGATAACGAATTCATTCTGTGTGCGGTTTAATAGGATCAAAGATACTCGAGTAGTATAGTTAACAGACGATTGAATAGACGAAACCATCAACAATTGTGGAGCATGAGATGCGAATACACCGGATATTCCGAGGTGGTTCAACTCGATGGCATGGCCGCAGACGCGCGCTTGTGGCCTTCTTGGCAAGCATCGGCCCCGGGCCGGAACGTCATGGACGAAACAAATCGTGCGGATGCCGCCATTAACTCCGTCCGATCGCTTCTCTTCACCTCAAGGCCATCCGTCCTCTTCGGTATTCATTAACAATCCGCCACCCACCTCCATCCTCGCGACCTGCTTGGGCTATCTTTCTGTCGCGAGATCTTAATATACAGCTGGCTCTGCCCTAGCTAATTATTTGGACATTTTATATATCGGTACCCGTTTTCGGAACCCTAGATTCGAGTCGCTCAGGTCTTTACTGTGAATTGCGACGGTGAATTAGGGGGCTGTCGCGTACTTGAATTGGCTCTTTCCTGTTGCGCTCGCCAGCCTTCTATTTCGAGTCAGACGCCACCGGGTTTCCCCGCGAAGACTTTGCTGGATATTCACAATGGCGGACGATCTGGATGCCGAGCTGCTCGCTCTAGCCGGCGACTCCTCTGAAGAGGAGTCATCACCTCCCCCCAAGCAGACTTCTGCATCTCCTGCTCCTTCAGCATCTCCATCATCAGCCATGGCGCGAAAAGGAACCGCAAGACCGATTAAAAGGAGCAAGAAGTCGCGCCTTGATGACGAGGGCGATGAGGAGGATGGCGAAGTGTAGGTTTGCCCTTCTCTTCGTGTTCATTTTGACCTCAGTTTGTCCTTTATGTGAGGTGGCTGGGAAGGCTGGAACTGACAACAGTGTCCCCACCAGGTCTGACACTGGATCTCACCATTCTCTCGAGTCCGCCAGCATGTCCGAATCTGACGCCGCCTCCGAATCTGAGGGAGCAAGCGAGGACGCTGAAGAAGATCGCCCTATCTTTCCTTACGAAAAACTCTACTACTCTGCCAAAGACAAGGAGGAAATCATGGCGTTGCCAGAAATCCAGCGTGAACAGATTCTCTCGGAACGAGCGCAAGAGGTCGACCGCCGCAACCAGGACCTGGCTCTTCGTCGTCTCTTAGCATCTCGCGAACGCGATGAGGCTCGGCGGGTGAAAAAGTCCAAGCGAAAGGCAAGCGTGGCGGATCTGGAAGAGGGCCAGCGCAAGAGCTCGCGGCAGAAGACCACACTTGGCGGGCGCAAAGTTGGCGAGGCTTCTGAGGCCATTGAGGCATACAAGCGTCAGCGTGAGAAGAAGGGCAAGCGCGATGAGCAGCGTCGTCGTGATATGGCTGCTGGTGAACCAGCTCCAGCGAAGGATGAGCTACCTTCCGACAAGGATGCTGAAGGGGAAAGCGAGGTCGAGTGGGATACTCGCGAGCGTTCCCCTTCTCCTCCCAAGGATGACCCGCCTGCGGACCTTCGTGACATTCAACGCGCGCGCGTGGGACGTACCAATTTCGCACAAGTTTGCTTCTATCCTGGATTCGACGAAGCCATTTCCGGATGCTATGCTCGAGTGAATATCGGACCGAACAGAGACGCTGGTATCAACGAATATCGTCTATGTTTGATCAAGAGTATGCGACCAAATCGCTTCGGTTCGGACTGCACCTATGGATTCGTGCTGACATATACCAGGATTCACAGAGGGACGACCTTACGCCATGGAAAGCCCGAACGGTCGATCATTCGTGACAAACCAGTATGCTGTTTTGGCCCATGGGAAAGCAGAGCGCGAATTCCCTTTCATAGCTTGCTCTGATTCGCCCTTTACCGAGGTAAATTTCATTTCCTCGATCCTTGAGCCCTCGTTATTATGCTAACTCTCTTCAGGCCGAATTTAGTCGCTACCGCCAGACCATGGCAGTTGAAGATTGCAAGATGGCCACCAAGTCAATGATTGCCAAAAAAGTAGCCGACATTAACCGTTTAATCAACCACCAGTTTACCAAGGAAGAGCTGAATGAGAAGTTGCGCAAACAAGGCTCACTGGATAACAAGATGCGCACCTTTAAGCGCCTTGAAACTGAGAAGCAGTTGAAGTTGGCTAGAGCTGCTGGTGACGATGAGGAGGTGTCGCGCTTGGAGAAAGAGCTGGCGGAGCTGACGGGACCAAAGCTCGCTTTCAGCACCCAACCGTCGAAACCTCGCACGGAGAAGTTGTCGGATTATGAGCGCCTCGCCGAGTTGAACCTGCGCAACCAGAAACTGAACACCGAAAGCGTGCGCCGTGCCCAGCTCGAGGAGCGAAAGGCGAGTCGGAAAGCAGCTGCAGCAGTCGCTCGTGGTGAAGCTCAAGCCAATCCGTTCATGCGGGTTCGAACCCTTGCCAAGACCCATTACGATGCCAACGGGAATAGCCTGATACCGGACACAATTACCAGCCGTGGCGGGACCCCTGGTACAGGGTCTGACACGCCGTCGAAGGCAAGTACGCCTAAGCCCGCCGTGTCTACACAGAAGAAGCAGTCGAAGGGTGGCATTGCCACGATCCGTCATCGCAATATGGACGACGAGAATATTGCAGCCCTGGATTTGGAATTGGATATTGAAATCTGATTGTGACCGCATCCATCATCGTTGCAATGGTCTTCATTGCCCCAGGAGCATGGTGAGCAACAGCTTAAGGCTGCTATATTCTTGGCGATATCCCGGAGGATAGCTCATGAAAGGGATTTCGAACCGAACATGACTTTTTGAACATAGGCGGGTGGATGTTACATCAGATCAGCGTCGGTTTCTGTATTTTTGTCACTACGGGCGGGCTTTAAACATCGGCGTCATACCACACCTAGCATGGGAATTTGTATTTATTACCAAGAAACAAGTGGACATTACTAGACTTCCGGTTGGCTACCGTGCAGCAGTCCCGACTACGAATACCCTAGGTACCAATTAGGCCAGCAGAGTGCTTTGGAGATGGTGTGTTATCGGATGTCACGTGCTGATAAGGCGGCGTGCTTCGCGCTTGGACGCGATGCGCGTCGCTGATACAAGCAAAATGGGGAGTTCCGCCCTGGGTACGCATTATCGCTTGACACCCTACATCCTCCTCCTTCAATGCGGAGAAACTATCACGGCTTTGCTGAAATTCGCCAATGACCAATTGATATCCCTGCTATGTACATTATAATCTAATTACACTGAACACACCATGTCGTCCCCGTCCACACCGCGGAGGGCGCGCTCCGCGTCTCTGAGTGGCACGCCCGTCCTCACGCCAGCAAGAAAGATCAAAGCCATCCTAGCCGCATTCGATAGCGATTCCGAGTCAGACATCGGTAACAACAATCAGCGAACGATACGCAAGTCAGATGAACCCATGAACGATGCGGAAAGCGAAGACGATGACGATGACATTGTGATGCCCAAAGGCCGGCTAGCGGCTCGTATGCAAGCTCAGAATCCGACAAGCACCACTCCACCAGTGACGGGACAAACGGCATTTGACCGTGTTTCGAAGTTCCTACGAGCCGAAAGAGAGGAATCTAAAGAAGGCGACCGAGCGCGTCACGAATCTGCTTCTGCTTCGGAGGAGGACGAGGATGATCTTCCTACGGCTGGTCCTAGGAGGAGGCGCAATGCAAGAAAGACACCGGAGCCCGGCGAGGACAACACGCCTCGCTCGCCGTCTCGCGCTCGGTCCTTCTCTCCTTTGTTCATCTCTTCTCCCGCGCCGCAACGTAACGACACACTTTCAAACGACGAGGCGGACGATGACGAGGACGAGGATCTGAAGGCCGACCCTCGCGTTCGCGCGCTCATCATGCAGAAGCGGAAGGAGCGCGAAGAAAAGGAACGACTCGAAGCGGAGAAGAAGGCCGCCCGGCTGGCGCAGAGAGATCAATTCAGCTCGGAAATCGCTTCGATCGAGGATAGCGATGAGGAAGAAGCTGGACGGAAGCTAACGCAGAAGCGGCCTGCTGCTCGCAAGGCTAGCAAGAAAGCTTTGGAAGAGATGAATCGCGAAACGCAGAGGATCAGCAGGAATATGCAGCTGGCTCATCAGGCACAAACAAAGAAGAAGATCACCAAGGAGAGTTTCTTTGCGCGATTCAACTTCATGCAGCAGGAGCAGTCGAATGTTGCAGGTCAGACTGGGGAGAATTCGTCCACGACAGCTGGGTCTCAGCAATCATCGGATAATGAGGCTCAGAAAGGTAAAGAAACGCCGCAGACTTCTCCTGTTCTTGGTCCATCAGATAAGCACATGTCGGACGAGGCGGCGAATGAAGGTAACAAGGAAGGTGCTGCCGAACTGGAGGTGGACGACTTCCCCACGGTCGACGAGCTGGTGTCCAGATCGCAAGAGCAACCTCAGCAAGTTACTGTTGGACGTGTGCAAGTGAAGGAGAAGGAAAACACGAAACCGCTCGAGTCAACGAAGCCCGAACGAAAAGCTCTGACGCAGCCTGCCATCCGTGTGCGACTGTCCCGACAGTCCGTTGCTCAAAATCAACAGGAGGATTCGGATGATGACCTGGAGGTTGTTACTGACCCAGCCAAATGCAGACGCATCGCGGCGTTCGAAAATCTTCCGGCAAAAAAGATGCAGGAACCAGCGTCTATTCTCAAGCTGAAAGCATTGGCTCATCTTACTTCACCCACTCGACGGAGTAAGACTATGAACACGGCAGAACTCTCGGCCATGCTTTTGTTGAAAGCGAGGCAGCAAGCTGCCAAAGAAAGACAGGAGAGGATACAAGAGCTACGGGCTAAGGGAGTAATCATTGAGACTGCCGAAGAGCGTGCTGCAATGGAAGATGAGCTTGAAAACCTGGTCGAGAAGGCACGTCAAGAAGGCGAAGAGATTGCCAAGAAGGAGAGAGGGTCTAAGAGCAAGGAAATGGGGGACGAGGACGACGACGAAGACGCTGACTTTGAGCTCTCAGGCTCTGATGGAGAAGGTTATGGCGATGGCGAGGGAGATGAGGAAGAAGATGAAGACAACGAAGGTCACGAGCAAGGATTGATTGACTCGGAGGCTGGCGAGGACGAGCAGACCGAAGTCATGTCAGCCGATGAGTCGGAAGTACCGGCTGCGCGACGCAAGCGACCAACCCGAGTAATCAGCGACGACGAGGACGAAGACGAAGAACAGGCACCCAAAACACCGGCCAAGCCGATCCATTCAGCAGTAAACTCGGTGGAACGGCCTCAGTTCCCTGGGATGACCTCTGACGGACTGACAATGAGCCTCACACAAGCCTTTGCTGGTACACTTGGGGCCAGTCAACCGGTTACCCAGACAGGCTCGCCGGCTATTCCGAACTCTTTGCCTGACCCTGCACAAATCACCGACAACCGCCGAGATTCGGATTCTCAAATCATTGTCAAGGATAGCCAGGTGCAGCGCGCCGAATCGACAGACATACTGGCAGGTTACGCACAATCCGAGACCCGAGTCTCCGAGTCACCAGCGCCAAGAGCCATGTCACAGTTTTCTCAAATCCCTGACCCTACGCAGGATGCCGGCTTTGTGCTCTCGCCGTTTGACCCGTCAAAAAGATTCCTGGGAACGCCCCATTCGACTATCGAAACCGTGCTTGTGGGACAAAATGAATCCCGAAACAACACGCCGGTTCCTGACAGGAGGGCGAAGCATCTTCGGCGTGGGCGAGCAGCAAACCTGTCCATGATTGAAGAGCAAGAAGAGGGAGGATTCGATGCCAGTGCTTTTGATGTCATGAAAAAGGCAGCGACGAAGAAGACCCATGTTCCATTTGACCCGAAGGCCAGCAAGGCCAAGGAGATTGTGGAAGATGCCGCCGAAGAATCAGATGACGAATATGCCGGTCTTGGAGGCGCTAGTGACGACAGCGAAGACGAGGAAAATGCCTACGATCAACAGATGATCAATGACAATAGTGGGGAGACGGTGGATGAGAAGGAGCTGGCTGCTCTGAATGCGTGCGTTCCTGCATTGACTTGTCCGAAGAAGTTGACAAACTGACCTAGTTACAGGCTCCACCAGAGAAATGCGGACGAAAAACAAGTCGCCAAACTGCTGAAAGACATCACAACTGGTGCCCTCCGACGGCGGAGACACGCGGACGATGAATTCGATCTAGATGACTCGGACGATGAGCTGCTTGCACGTCGGCGGCAAAAGCAAAGGGAGTTTGCGCGAATGCGAAAAGCTCTCCTTGCCGACGAAAAGATCGGCGAGATTGCCGAGAACCCTAAGAAAGCGGCGTTCTTCAAGGCGATTGAAGATCGCGATTCGGATGACGATGTCGGCCTCGATTTCTTGGACGACGAGCAAGATGCCGGCTCCCAGGAGGACTCGTCTCAAGGTGTCGCATCAGACGCACCACAGCAACAGTCGGCCACCGAGGAGAGAGACAAGAGGAAAAGACCTCTCGAACCCTCCGCAGAAGACATCAACAACCGTCCTCCGCCTCATTTACGTCGCAAGCCAGCGAGCACTATATCCAAGAAGCCCGCCACTCTCGCTGAGATCCGGGAAACCGTCTCTTTCCTCACCGAGAGGCCCGAGTATGACTCCTTCCACGAAGATGCGTCAATGGATGAAGGGGATGACGCACAGCACGACGATGAAGATGACAGCGGCTCAGCACAAGAGCAGCCAAAGGAGACTTTCGCTGTCCCCAGCCATCCACGCCGCACAAGAGGTCCAGTTGTTGACCGTCTTGCACTGCTCCGGCAAGCATCATCCAACTCTGCCACGTCCGCTTCTTCCGGCAACCGTCTAGCATTCTTCGCCGGTGGAGGCAACGACTTGACCTTCCGCCCTCCTCCCTTGCTCCGAAAGACTACGACCAGTTCATCTTCTAGTTCTACATCGTCCAAGTCGGACTCATCAAAGCGAGTCACTAAGCCCGCTGTTGGAGCGTCTGTCGCCAAGAAAGGCGCGGTCAATTACTATACTGCCGCAAGAGAGAGGGAGCGCGAGCGTGAGATTCGGGCCAAGAACCGCTCTGGCGGCTCGAACATTACGGCTCTGTTGAACAAGCATGCCAGCAACCGGCTTGGTTCTCTGGGAGGAACGGGACGATGGGAGTGATATAGATTGTACGGAGTACCGAGACTACTGCGTAGTGAACGGTTGAGTTTGTCCTGGCGTTTATTGGGTCGAGGTCATGGATTGGAGTCTTGAACGAGCATCATAGCCTTGATAGGAGTTTAGCGATAATCTATTCCCAGCAATTGATTTTCATCCTCATAGTTTGTTGATCGAATGACATGGCTTCCCGTTATCTCCAACCATGCTTCGTTCGGTGCCTGACGGCTCAGGCAGAACCATGGTTGACTCATAAACACCGGACAATCTCTCGGTCCGGACCACCCACTTATGATCGGCGGCAACAAAAAAGGCACGCTTTGCCCCTCCGCAGCAGCGTTCCTTATCTCAGTCTGTCTGATCTTCACACATTGGAAAATCAGATTTTGCCAACGATGGCGTCAACAGGAGAGACTACCCTGCCCGAGAGGCCAAAGGAGACAGCTCCTCCTGCAGAGCAGAACCCCGTCCCCGCAGGCGAAACGCCCGCCGAAGGGAAGCCCGCCAAAGCACCCAAGCAGAAAGCTCCCAAGCAGAAAGCACCCAAGAACGCCGACAACAATGGCAAGAAGGGAGGGGGCAAGCCCAAGCCCGCCAACGCCAAAGAGGCCGCGGTTGATCTGCGCTCTCTCGACCCCGAAGCCATGTTCAAGGTCGGTTTCCTCGCCGATGTATACCAGGAACGGCCCATCTCCGAGAAACACCCCAAGATTCGGACGCGGTTCCCTCCCGAGCCCAACGGTTTCCTGCACATCGGTCACAGCAAGGCGATTGCGGTCAATTTCGGGTTCGCGAAGTACCATGGCGGTGAATGCATCCTGCGCTTCGATGACACGAATCCCGAGGGCGAGGAGGAGATGTACTATCGTGGGATTGAGGATATCGTGAGCTGGTTGGGATACAAGCCTTCCCGGATTACTAATGCTAGTGACAACTTCGACCGGCTGTATGAGCTCGCGAAGGAGCTTATCCGACGAGATGGAGCGTATGTGTGCCACTGCACCAAGGCCGAGATCAAGGCCCAGCGTGGCGAGGCGGATGGTGAGCGGGGCAAGGCGAGATACGCGTGCCCTCACCGGTCGCGTCCCATTGAGGAGTCGCTGCGGGAGTTTGAGGCTATGAAGGAGGGCAAGTACAAGGCCGGAGAGGCTGCGCTGCGGATGAAGATGGATTTGGAGGATCCGAATCCCCAGATGTGGGATATCTTCGCGTGGCGTATTCTGGACGTCGATGAGAAGGGCCACTTCCGCACCGGTGGCCAGTGGAAGATGTATCCTACCTACGACTTTGCGCACCCTCTCTGTGACAGCATCGAGGAGATTACACACTCGCTTTGCACGGTTGAGTTTGAGATGTCGCGGCAGTCTTACGAGTGGCTCAACGACAAGCTGGACGTTTACAGGCCGATGCAGCGTGAGTACGGTCGGTTGAATCTTACAGGGACTGTGCTATCGAAGCGTAAGATTATTGAGCTGGTCAAGAAGGGTTATGTGCGGGGATGGGACGATCCTCGCCTCTACACACTGATCGCCATCCGCAGACGCGGTGTTCCTCCTGGCGCCATTCTCTCGTTCGTCAACAACCTCGGTGTCACCAAGGCGACTGCCATCGTCCAGACGGTCAAGCTTGACCAAATTGTCCGTCAGTACCTGGAGACTACCGTGCCGCGTCTGATGGTTGTTCTCGAGCCCCTCAAGGTTGTCATCTCGAACCTGCCCGACGGCTACGAGGAGATGGTGGAGGTTCCATTCTCCAAGGACCCGGCTTTTGGCTCCCATCTCGTGCCTTTCACCAAGACCGTCTACATTGAGCGCAGTGACTTCCGCGAGGAGGACTCGCCCGACTACTTCCGCCTTGCCCCTGGAAAGACCGTTGGTCTTCTGAAGGTGCCTTTCCCTATCACCGCCACTACCTTTGACAAGGACCCTCAGACCGGCGCGGTTACCTGCGTCTACGCGCATTACGAAAAGCCCGAAGAAGGCTCTGAAGCCCCTGCCAAGAAGACCAAGACGTATATCCACTGGGTCGGCGAGTCACCCGCCCACAAGAGCCCCGTCAAGGCCGAAGTCCGCGCGTTCAACTCCCTCTTCAAATCCAACGATCCTAACGCCCATCCTGATGGATTCCTGGCCGATATCAACCCCGATTCCGAGGAGATCTATGAGGGCGCCTATATCGACATTGGATTCCACGATGTCTCCAAGTCTGCTCCCTGGCCCAAGACGAGTGGTGAGACGGGAGGCGAGGCGGGCGGCGAAGTGAGCCCCTACTCCATTCGATTCCAGGGTATGCGGACCGCATACTTCTGTGTAGATACGGATTCGACGGCGGACAAGGTGGTCTTGAATCGCATTGTCACTTTGAAGGACACCCAGGGTAAAACCTGAACATAGTCTCTGAATAAGAAAAGAAAACACTGCTTACATTTGTCTGCCCTTTGGTATCTCGGGTGTTCTGTGCATATCTAGTATGATTAATGCGGTACATGTGGTCATGAGCATACGGAGCCTTGTCATGTTAGAGGCGAATAGTTGAGGCATTCTGCACTTACCTGACTAATGGACTGAGTATAGATGCTGACGATCCAGTCATCGTGTTCATCTGTATGCTTCGAGCTCTGGAATCAAATCCATAAGCGAGTGGATAGTCTTGTCACCTTGCGTGTCACGAGCGATGGCCCCCCGAGGAAGATAGTAGCCATCCCACCCAGCATTCAAGGCAGCCCGATAGTCCTTGTCAAAATCATCCCCAACATGGACACAAACCCAATTGTTACCCGACTCGCCCTCATCCCCAAG
Organism: Aspergillus hiratsukae; assembly: GCA_014281905.1. Lineage (NCBI taxonomy): Eukaryota > Fungi > Ascomycota > Eurotiomycetes > Eurotiales > Aspergillaceae > Aspergillus > Aspergillus hiratsukae. The sequence goes on from JACBAD010001974.1 coordinate 40,755, forward strand.
CAAGCGCCGACCCTGCCTCCTCGCCACATCGAAGATGACCCGACTCGGCTTCTCCTCCCCGGCCTCGTAGCTAGTAATCACCAGATCGACATCATCTATCGCAGCCGCACCCTTGCCCCCAGACCCAACCGCCGCACCCCTCTCCTCAAACCCAGGCAACCGCATACTCTCAACCCCCTGGTCAGCCCGCACATCACCCACGCTTAGCCCCAACGCCTTCAGCACAGCAGGAACCCGATCATCCGAGTTCGAAATCAAACCCACAAGCACACGCTCAAACGGACCCAGCCCCCGCCGCCGACTCTTAACGGCGCGCACCACCGAAAGGAACGGCGCCACGTCGTCGAAAAGCGCATACCCCTCGCTACCCGCGAAGCGATCCAGAAGATGCGAGACCAGCGCATCGGGTACGGCGTCGGCACCGTCAACCGTACCTGTCCCCGTTTGCGTTGACGTCAGGACCTGCACGAAACTCCCCCGGATAACCTCCTCCCACCACTGCCTCGGCCCGCCATACGCGCCGCGTAGGACATCGTCTCGGCCGTAGTTTGGGCGTCTTTGCGATTGTCTCTTGAGGGTTGATTTGAAGGCTGCTTTGAGGCGGTCGGGGGTGATGGTTGAGCGGGGGAGGCCGAAGGCGTGCGCGGCTGCGGCGTATTGGTCTGGAACGGGCTGGCGGGGCTGGAAGACTGTGCCGAAGGCGTCGAGGGTTAGGAGGAGGGTTTGAGGTTTGCGATGGCTCATGTTTGTGGCTGTTGGATTGTTGTGATTACGGATATTGTTGTTGCTTTGGATGAGACAGTTGATAAAGCATGTGACTAAGCAGATAGTCCCAGCCTCCCAGGGGTCCAGGCCACACCCCCTATAAGCAACTCCGATGTAAGAATCCCTCAGTTATAGCAACAAGCAGACCATGTCGCAGTTATACTTCAGAATGATAAAGCGACGCAATGCAATTCCCGAAAGTCACAAAGCTGCTCTCCGCGATCAGCGTTATCGAAATCCTCAACCTAATACGCAGCTGCAGCAGTGGTATGAACAGACATATAAGCAGCGCATCTCGCTCTCCTCCGTTTCCAAAATCGTATCAAGTGAATATTATTTTCCTAAACCCCGTCAACCTGGTTGTAAACGGCGCCCTACGGAGCACTGGCCGGAGCTAGAAGGGGCCCTTTTTTGAGTGGATACAAGGAGCAGACTCTCAGACCGCAATATCACAAGAGGTAATCCGGGACAAGGCAAGGGAGTTATGGCCGTCTATCTATCCGGACAAATCATTGCCTCAGTTTAGCAATGGCTGGCTACGCAGCTTTCAATCTCGCGGCGGTATCAAGAGGCCGCGTTCTAAGCATGGTGAGGCTCAGAGTCTGTCTGAAGATGCTGCTGGTAGCCTATCTGCAGATGCTGCAGCAGAGATGATTGAAATTCCCGGTACCAAGAGACCTCGTTCTGAGCATGTTGAGCCTCAGAGTGTGTCTGCAAATGCTGCAGCAGAGATGGTCCAAATTCGCAAAATTTTGAGGCTCTTTGCTCCCCAGGATATCTTTAACTGTGACGAGACTGGCCTCTGCTGGAAGATGCCACCTGACCAACGTCTACCTACAGTATCTTCCCGGAAGAAAGAAAAGACACGAATCTGTGCTCTCTTTTGCTGCAACTCTGATGATTCAGAACGCTTACCCATCTGGTTTATCGGATGTGCAAGACGGCCAAGGGCTTTTACTGCTGCTGGTATCAACCCAGAGAATCTCGGGTGCAAATGGCGCAGTAATACAAAGGCCTCGATGGGCGGGGATATCTTCAAGGAATGGCTCCTCTGGTTTGACCAAAGAATGGGTGGCCGAAAAGTCGCTCTTCTTCTGGATAATCTCTCTATACACAAAGCAGCATATGTCGAGATAGGTGAGCAGCTCCAGAATACACTCGTCATCTGGCTTCCTGGCCATTCAACTTCTCGATTTCAACCTCTTGATCAAGGGATCGTCCGTATGTGGAAAGCATACTGCAAGCGGGAGTGGATTCTCTACGTGATGGCTGAATTTGACCGTGGCTTTAATCCCATCTCTACAATGACAATCTTGCAAGCCCTTTGGTGGGCTATTCCAGCGTGGAATATCGACGTGAAGGATGATATCATTCGACAGTGCTTCAAAAACGCCCTTACTATCGAAGATATTCACGAGATCGATAACGATGAAATTGAGCTTATGGACGAGATCCAACAAGGCATTCAGAAGCTCGAGCTTTCTAATCATATCCAGGAAGCAATGAGCATAAGGCAGTTCTTAGATCCGGCGGATGAGCACGTCAATGATGATTTTGTGGATCTAGATGATAATCTCATCAGTCAACTTCACCCAGAGAACCGCGCATCTGACGACGACGATGATGCTTGGGAGGCACTTCCGCAGATTTCACCAGCAGAGGCCTTAGAATGCCTCTATAAACTGCGTCTTTTCGAAGAGCAGCAGGTGGATGCTGATCAGCGCCTTATCCAGCATCTTATGCGGCATGAGAGGGTCCTTTTACGGAAGAAGATAGAGAAGGAGCAGCAGAGTCATGTCCGAATGTTTTAGGAGTAGTTATAGGCAATCCTCGATATAGGAACCAAGGTGCAGGCTGAAAAGGGTATGAGTGCTTAGTAAGATGACAATCACCTGATTTGTCCATCTGTCGCGTAGATAAACATGAGAGCTTCTGATCACCACAAGAGGCAGGCAAGATGAGTTCAACAAGTTCAACAGCGTTGACAGCAGCAATTACTGCTGCTGCATCGGCTGCTGCAATGGCAGCTGCAGCTGCAGCTATCGCATCAACTGTCCATACGCTTCATATCATTCGATTGAAGCAAAAAAGACGTCGAGAAAAGGAAAAGGCCAAAAAAACACGTCGCCGTCGCCGGTTGCTGACGCGTCGTCACCCTATTCCCACACTTGGCGCAGGAAAGACGTCGCAATCTGGAAATTCCACTTCCGACTAGATAGCTCGTTTCTTTTGAAAGTCCGAGATAGATAAGATCGATTATTCGATCATCATCCATGATCGCGGTCACGTTTCTTGGGAATTTTGTTTCGAGATGATGAGCTACACGGGGGTTCTCGCCCTCCTCACCTGTCTGGCAACAGCCTCACCCACCGCTCAATTCCCTGACAATGCCAACCACATATTCAACGCAATCCATTCCTCAATGAGACAATGGGGCTCGTCTCTCCATCACAACGGCATGTCCTTTTTCCTCGCCTCCGTGCCCGCAGGCACCCAGCTGTACCACGGCACGGGCCAAAGCGATCCAGTGAACGGGACAGAATGGCTCGCCTTTGAACCCGAACACGCGATGTTCTTTGCGCGGATGTTCAGAGACGGTCCTGGGCCTCCCCCTGGCGGTCCTGACGGTCCTGGTTCTGATAGCCCTCGCGGCTCTGCGTTTCAAAAGCCGCTGGGACTGATTGGCGAGACTGAAAATGACGCCGATGCTGGAGGCTGGCTGCATACATACGCGGCTGCCAAGGATCTGCGACTTGTCTATATCGACGGAATGTCCGCCGCCAAGTCCTCCAACGGGACGCTGGACTCTCAGGATCGCATTTTGCTGCGAGATGTGCTGGACGACGGAAAGGGTGGCGGGATGATAGACGAACTGCGGCGCGCGAAGACGATCTGCCGGATGGCGAGGGAGGAATGGGAGAATCGGATTGACGGGGTGATACGTATGGAGGCTGGGTTTGAGATTATCTTATGTGACTTCGCCCGAGATTTGGACCTGCTGCATGTGGTCCAAGTGAAACTCGATGGTAATGGCCCCGGTGGGCTGGCTGCTGCCCCTGGACGCGAACCTGGCCGGGGCAAAGACAAGGGAAAGGGACCTGGAGGACCGGGTGGAGCGAACCGGTGGTTGAAGGCCATTGCGGCCCGGTACCATGGGATCGGGGGACACAGGGTAGCGTTGAACTACGATCACTTTGTCACGGCGTACACTTACGGCTTGGACCTTTTCGCCTCGGCGGAGGGACGCCGTAGTCTACCGCGACTGCAACACCTTTCGTCTGCTGACTTGGATCCGATCCGCATGGATTTACATCGCTTGATCATGACTCACGACGCGAACGAGTCTTCATTCGACTGGCAGGCCGTCACGGATATGGTGATTGAGCGGTATGCGCACGAGCTGCGGTACTTGGCTTCTGGGGAGCTCGCGACCACGGAGCAGCTGCATGCGGAGCTGGAGATCGTCCTCAGCCCATTTATCGACTACAGCGACAGGAACACCACACTCGAGGCAGATCGATGTACCGCGCAGTTTCTGCCTGCGCGCAGTCCGACGAAAGGTGTAGCTGCACAGGCAGTCCGGTCCGTTGCTCGGACGAGCTGCTCGACTCTGCTGGAGGCTTGGGGCCAGACGGACTACGGGCTGGCAGTGAAGCGCATCGACGATCTGATGGAGTATCTGTCATGGACTACCTGGAAGGAATGCCGTGGATGCGGCGACCATGAGATCTGTGTTGTACCCATCTGGCCGATGGGCACAGTGGAGGATTACGAGCATCCACAGTGTCGCGATGCGAATCAGCCATATGGGGAGGGTTCTAGCTATTGGGGAGGTACCTGGCCTAGATAGACTACGGTCTGACATAACCCTTAGTTCGTGTCATTACTTGCAATTATCATTCTATGACAATAACCATATAATAATGCCGACACTGGTGTATTCATCCCACTTTATAGACTGGTTTGAATTCCCCGAGCAAGGAATCAGATTATAACCGTGAATCGGACTGGATTTCTGCTTATGACACTATCTCCGAGAGAAACTGCTGTCTCCCCGTGGGGGCCATTTCCCGGCGTGGGGAAGAGGACAAGACTTCATTCTGCACGAATCAAAGAGCGAATAAGAGTCAGTCGGACACCGAGGTCCAGCAGGAAATCACCAATTGCCACTGAGAATTCTGGCATAAAGATCCATAATTATGCTCGTGAGTCGTGTCTGTGGCAGTGGGACGTGGGACTGTGGGAATTTCCCGCGGAAAAGACTTCAACCGACCCATGACCGTCACCATCAACGCCAACCTCAAGCCATGGATGAAGCTGGACTCGATCTCGTTATTTAAGATATCAGACTGCTCGACATGTCGATGTGTCTATCGTTGCAAAGTATTCGGTCTACCATCTGAGCGTCCCTTTACCAATCTACACATCAACCATGGCGCAGACACCTCAGGACCTCAAGATCGCCATCATCGGCGCAGGTGTGTAATTGCATCTGAACAAGAATACTCAAGCTGGTATTGACAATGACAGGTATGGGCGGATTGACCTGTGCGCTGGCGCTGGCCAAAGAAGGATTCAAGCACATCGACGTCTTCGAGTACGCAGCCGACCTGGGTTTCGTTGGAGCAGGCATCCAACTGGCCCCCAACATGGCCCGCGTGCTGGACCGCTTGGGCGTATGGAAGGAGATCGAGGCCGAGGCTGTAGAGATCAAGGATACAAGTGTGCGGGGTATGTTTTACTGTCATATTGCGTGCTGTATTTAGTGCTTACGACCGGACAGTCGGCGCTGCTGATTCTGAGCTCGCGCATGTTGAACTCGGCTACATCCGCGAAACATACGGATACCCTCACATGGTCGGCCACCGGCACTCACTGGCCAATGGCTTGTACAACGGCTGTCTGCGCTACCCTGATCAGATCAAGTTCCACTTCTCCACAGGCGTCGAGACCGTCACCTCGTTCGGGCCCCGTGCAACGTTTACGGCCGTCCCCCGCGACGGCAGCGCCCCCTACACGGTCGAGGCGGACGTCCTCCTCGGCGCGGACGGCATCAAGTCCAAGACGCGCGTCGCAATGCTCTCAAAGCTCGGCATCACCGCCGACGTCAAGGACACGCACCAGGCCGCATACCGGATCATGATCCACAAAGACCAATGCAAAGACGACCCGGAACTGCAAGCACTTATCGCCGGCAACCGGGTGACGCGCTGGATCGGCGAGCGACGACACATCATCGCCTACCCGGTCTCCAACAACACCATCTACAACCTCTCCACCACGCAGCCGGACACCAACTTCGCCGCCGCCACCAACGCAACCTACACCACCAAGGGCTCCAAGTCCGCCATGCTCTCCGTCTTCGCCGACTTCTGCACCCTCGTCCAGCGCATGCTCAACTACGTCCCCGAAGGCGACGTCTGCGAGTGGAAGCTGCGCACCCACGAGCCCCTCCCCACCTGGGTCAACCAGCAGACCGCCCTCGTCGGCGACGCCTGCCACCCCACCCTACCGCATCTGGCGCAGGGCGCCGCGCAGGCCATCGAGGACGGCGCGACGATCGCCATCGCGCTCCGCCAGATGCCGGATGCGTCCCCGGGCAGCATCACCAAAGCACTAAAAGTGTACGAGCGGGTGCGCAAGGCCCGCGCCTATGCGCTCGTCGAGCTGGCGGCTGCGTCGGGGCGGGCGCTGCATCTGGGCGACGGCGCTGCCAAGGAAGAGCGCGACAGGCAGTTTGCGGCGCTGAGGCAGGGGAAGGGGCCTGTGCCGGATAAGTGGGCGGATGCGGATGTGCAGCGGGAGATTTACGGGTTTGATTGTCAGAGGGTGACGGAGGAGAGGTTTGAGGAGTACTTTGCGTAAGCTAGCCTCTTTCTTCTTTGTTTTGTTTCTATGGTAGAGTTGGTTGGATATGTGTATAGTTGCTGATGGGATAGACTGAGACATCATTCTCGCGACGCCAAACTGGCGTGATGACGATCAATCTAATATAGATGTATAATCTTCTATCGCTATCTCTATCGCTACTGTAGTCTCGGATTAACATCGAGCTTCAGTAGACCCATGTACTTCGTTCGTCTTGGGTCCGCTGGCGTGACAGGAAGTGTCTCGTGGTCGTGCCCTACCCGGTCATGCATCAGTATATACATCATCACCGAGTTCGCCAAACCCAACAAAACATACGGACTATCTTGAATATAAACCAATCAATAGGATTATAACAGATGCCAATAAAACTATTATATAGGTATAGTTACTCGTCGTTCTCGGACTACAACAACAAACTAGTTGTGCGAACTATATATATAAAATACAAAATCCCACCGCACCTAACCTACATCCACCATATCCAACATAACACTATAAACCTTCAAGGTACCTATGGAAGCATATCCAAGACTCCAACCTCACTCTGTTCTGCACTAAAATAAAGATACACGAGCCTCCAAACACGCTTTGTGCGGGTGATACTGATTCAGTTTCCAGATATGCTGGGAGCACATCAGCCTATCACTTGATCAACACCAGGAAAGAAGGATTATTTGTATAGGCGTTCGTATAGGAAAGTTCCTACGGGATGACAACGCAGAGTTACAACGGCATGTTCTCGTTTGAAGACGAGACGAGACGAGATGCTAATGCTAATGCGGATGTAGCGGATATAGCGGGTGCTATGTGCCGGACTGCCGGATCAGATGCCGACAGTAATATTAAACGAGAGTATGTTGCTCAGGCCTTCCACAGGGCTTTATTTCTATTTTCCTATCTAATGGACTTGTCTGTGTACATCTTGACATTCATGGTTTAATCCAACGTCCAATGTATGTTGTCAATCCAACGTCCAACGTATGTTGTCAATCCAATCCAATGCATGTTGTCCGATCACAAATAACCAAGAGACGGATATAGACAGATGAGAGCACTGCGGACAGGTCGTTCACAGATCACACAGTCGAATAAGCAAAAGATAGATAGCAGACCATGGTGTATGCCGCAAGCATGTAGAAACGCTTGTAGGTCTTGCGGTCGTAGGCTTCTTTGCCCCCGCTGAGTGCGCATCGAAGGCCCGAGAGGATCGCAAAGCTTAGGTGCAGTACTGCCGTGATGACGGTGCCGTTGTATATCCAAGGATTGGCGAGAAACTCCTTGTCTTGACCGTCCCAAGACAGCTTGCTAGTAATCGCCAAAGGTATCATCCCAGTCCCAATAACCAAAAAAGCAGTCGTCCAGCGTAGAGCCCCCTGCCATGCGGGCCCAACAATGATGGGCAACGTCAGACGGTTTGTCTTCTTGTCCCCCTCGCTATCATGAAATTCCTGCATATGGACGGTGAACATGACCCAGGCCGATAGGAAGAGGTAAAAGCTGGTCGGCGGTAGAGGAAAAGACGGGACTTCGCTGTAGATAATCTCGTCGATTAACCGGAACATGTTGTAAACCCCCACAGAGGCGAAGGCATTGCGGTACATAAAGTGGTTGAATTTTGGCCACACATAGCAGTAAAAGGTCCAGAGCTGGTACCAGATGAAGAGGTAGCCGGCCTGGGAGCCTGCGAGGTAATATGCCAGCAACGGACAGACGATCCAACTCATCCACCAACGTTTGTGACCACCGGCGACTGTGAGCAGACCGGAAGGAATGGGACGGTGAGGTTTGTTGACTTTGTCCTCCTCGACGGAGGTCACCTGGTTGACAATCTCGAAGACATAGAGATGGCAGATGAAGAGGAAGACGGTCTTTAGGAGAACAAACGAGAGCTGGAGCCAGGGGGTGTTCTGAAGTAGATCAGGAGTAGGCAGGAAGCGAGCCAGCATGCCAATGACAGGTAGTACAAGTCCCTCACGGGCATTGGCATAAAGGAGACGCCAGGTGATCAGCAGCTCCTGACGAACTCTTGTGAGCGGCTGTATTCCTTGCATTCTGGCGCGAATGGCTCTGTGCTCTTCTGAGGGATTGGATGGCTCGTAAAGAGCGCACAATACGTGTAAATTCATTGATATATGGTGTAGAGAAAAAGAGCCCTGGGCCATCAAATTTGGTGAAGGGTTGTTATTATGATACCGCCAACTACCGATATAGTGGATATCACGTCAAAACTAGGTAGCGATCACTGAATAACGCGAGGCCATGGCCACCTTGATATAAGGCCAGCTCGGATCTGTCTCCAACCGAGACACCCAAATAAAGCAACCAGACATTCTGTATTCTGCTATGCCAAAACTATGCGGCCCACCTATAGCAAAACATCATTATCTGCCTGACAGAAATGGTCCATTTGGGTATTTTGACCTGTAGGGTATGTCAGCTATACAATTGTTGGAGACTAGCTTGAAATTGATTGTTTCTTCACAGTGGATCATTCCTGACAGTGATCATACTCACGCAAATCATCGCACTGCAGAGCAAAACAGCCCGCAATCCCTTTGTCCATTAGAATCATACCAACTAGTATGATTCTGCAACATACGGCTGCAACGGGAAAGTTGGAGGGGCTCGACTCTGCAGTCTGCATGCACGAGGTGGAATTCGGAAGCCGTCAGAGTTAGACCGTGCTTTAGCCTCCCGCTAGGCGTCGTTGACACGCTTAGGTGCAGATGTGGTGTCCTCAGTAACCCGGCCTGCGGATTCTGAATCCTCTGCCTTGGAACTGGGTCAGAAACGGGTTGCCTTGGTGCATAACTGGCCACACATGTCTGGTCTCTTCTGCGTTGTAGTTTTGGTGCCTCGGTGTTCATTCCACACCTTCATAGTTGACAGAACACCGCGAACTGATAGGCTTGATGACAATAGCTGAGTAGATAGATGATGCTCTGATCATACAGTTGCAGGGGACAATCTACATCATTGAATCGTTTTCCCAGTGCGTGGCTTATAAAGGATTCGAACCAAACCCACTGGCATGAGGCCGTTGCCGCCGCCGTTGCGTGCACTGACAATTCATCAACCCCATCCGTCGAAGATCTTAGGTTAATTATAATAGTAGGTAACCATCGTGGCCAGCAATTACTGGCTAATATGGATGGAAGAAAGTATCATCCTGATATTCCACGCCAAATGGGGTTGATGGGTGCTTACCCCAAGAGAGTAACACCTCCGCCGTCACTGATGAGTTGGTGCACTCTGATACCCACCATCCACCATAAACCGCCACCTTGGCACCGGGATTTGATCTTCCGAGTCTTTGGATGCCAGGAGACTACTATGACTTTAGGAAGGAGACTCCGACGTAGTAGTCTAGTAGACTTTGCAAATGTACGATCTGCACGTTCTCCATAGCACAACCATCTGCACCTAGCACGAACGGGTTAGCCCCCGTCTATTCATGCAGCATTGAATGCCATTCTTCGCGGGCCTTTGTGCAGGGGCCTTTGTTCGGGGAGGAATGCAGCGACGTTTCTCGCTTGATGCAGTGGGCTCCATTATTGCCTTCGCTTGTTCCTCAATTCCACGGTCATGTTGAGTCCCCTCTTATGAAACCTCAACCTCGGTTCCACTAGAGATAGCATAGGTCTACAGACCACGGATGGCAAAAATACGTCTCTTGGATCGCTTCTCTTCTCTTCCATCCAATGCCTGCGAAATATATCCAATAGGCCGGGTTCCACTTGCGAGTCTTTCTAACCCTCCTAAGCGTCCCAAAGGACGAATCCAATGTTTCCCATATTTCGTGTCGGGCCGTACTCGCACCTCGTCTTCAGACGGTCTGCTCGCTGGCCCCGCTGCAAAATCCGCAAATGAGAGCTCTGCACAAAAGCCTGATAACAAGCGGATGCTGTATGGTCTTTTTTATGCTCGTTGCAAAAGCTTATAGGTGAGTCTAGAAGGCTGAGAGGTGCCACGTTTGTCGATCAGTGACCAGGGATGGAGAACCCCTGCTATTCAGCGAGTTTGTAATAATATTAGGCCAGCCGTAACAAGAGCGTCGTCACCTAGTCGCCACACTAATGCGGGTTCCTATGTTGACGGGAAGTCATGAGGGATCCCAGGCTGTGAGAAGCCAGAAGAGGAACTTACGCATAGTTTTGACCTCCAGGATTCTAACACTTGTGAGATAGGCCAATAGTCATAACGGCTCTATGCTCATGCTCATGCACTTTTGCCATTGTAATGTCTTCCAAGACAAGCAATGTCCGAATCTAGTAATGAGACGGAACACAGGATGCCCTGCGGGTTCAGTTCAAATGACTTTCTTCCGCAGCGTAAGAGTACTATGGCACCAAACCATGCAGTTCTGGCACGAAAACTGAGCTAGCTTGTATTAGTAGGTGCGTATCGCGGACGTCGAATGTTGAGAGACACTATGATGAGGGAGGAGTCAAGGAGGAACCGAGTCTTGTCCCCGGTGATGCACCACAGATATGGGAACAAGGCGATCAGGCAGCAAGTATCTGCATCCCTGTTCAGGCCATGCTAGTTCTTGCTCAAGTTCCTCGGAAACTACTTCCATGTCAGTATCGTCTTGTGAGAGGTGGACAGCCTGTGATGTACTTCCCTTTATATCTACTGACCCGTATAAGTATCAATGGAGCTGTCTTCAGCACAAACAAGTTGATGGAGAGTCCCTGGTTCAGCAGTAATATCTCCCCTATTCTCATGAAAAATGTAAGAAATTTGGTTTAGCAGAATGACTTTCGGGAAGGAGACATTTGTGTTGGTGCCTCAGGTGTAATTGTATGTCTGATGGCGATGCCTTATCGCCCGCTACCGGCCGTCGCGCATCGCGAAATGAGATCATACCGGTGTGATGCATCACAAATCATTCAATATAAATCGCAATTCCAAGAATATTAAAGCTACTCCGTAGCTCAGCGCTTCCTTTTAGATGCCTGTAGGAGTAAGATGAATCGGAATACCTCATAAGGCTTGTTTCAGCTAACGGTTCCTCAGACGCCTTCTCCGTTCCGCTTCCCCCCGCGTCCGGCTTCATCTGCTCGACCCAGTGCTGGATCTCAATTTGCATCCACTCCTCGCTTTTTGTTATCTCAGAAGCCGACTGACGCGGAAAAAGCAAAAAGAAAGGATGAGATCAACACTAGTGATGCGGAGGAGTCACCGCAGACAACGCCTCCGTCCACGGCACGTGTCGCGCCGCGACAAAGAGGACGAGAATTAATTGAAGACTCGCAAGATGATGAGACTCATCTCCTCGCGTCCGGGCTGAGGAAGGCAGCAGATGATATATCTGATAATGAGACGAACCACAGCACTCCACCGGAGGGTGCCGGGGATATTGATGCCGCATTCGAGGCGCTCTTCGGGCCAACTAGAATGGATCGCAGGAAGAGACGCCGTATATCCCTGGACGAAGAACCATCTACGACTCAACCTGCACAGCACGACAGAGACATGATCTTGACATCTTCGCCGGAGGCTTCAGCGTCCAGGGCTGATCCGCCTTCGTCGCCGATCCCATTCCGTACTCCAAAACAGAATAATCTGACAGCAGCTTCGCGGAGGCCCATATCTACTGCAGAGCAAACGCCTAGGCCTGCGACTCCGGCAAGTACAGGACCGTTCCGCGACCATCCTCGCTTCAAGATGTTCCAACCAGCATCGAGCAGTCAGTCGCAATTCACCCCAAGATTGACGACAGCACCTGCGTCACAACTACCAACCCCTGGCCCCCAAAGACAGAAGCCAGTCTTTGTCCTCCCTCGCTCTCCGTCTCCATCACGGATGGACGATGAGTCGATGATTCCAACACCATTCTCTCCCTCCTCTCATGCTCTTCGTCGGCGAGGCCGTCCCCGATCCGGTACTTCAAACTACTTACCAGGCGGCATGGCCTCGACCGTCCGCAGCTGGATTTTGGAAACGGGAACCAAAGCCGAACAGATGCAGAAGAGTCTAAATGCGTATTCTAGGGAGCACCAAACCCAAGGACCCCTTGACCTAAGCCGGTATTTCCTTGTTCTTCGCATCATTGCCGTTCGTCAGTCTGCGCTGGGCAGCTCTGGCCGAGTGGCTTATATACATGGCGTACAAGTCACTCGTTCCGATGAGTCCGAAAGTTCAATCTCGCAGTCGAGGAGGGTTCTCCTTCTTGGTCCGCCCAGGCCAGCTAGCTTGCAGTCCTCTCGTGCAAAAGCTCAAGTTCCTGAGCTTCGCACTGGTCATCTGGTCGGAGTGTATGGGAGTCTGGTCTGGGAGGTTGGCTTGGATCAGGTGCATCTTGATGGGAACGTGTTGAGAGAAGAAACGCAAGAGAGCGAGGAGCTTGTGAGCAGTCTTGGGGGCGATACAAGCACTGAGCATCTGGAGAAATGGCTCGTCGGGATGGAATGGGAACTGATCGACCAGGGTTGACATGGTCGCATGTACGCTTCGCTTACTTGTACCCTTGACCTGATGATACCCTTGTTTACTGTCAGCCAATTTCAATTTCGTTGTATGGACGGAAGACCCCCTGTCAACCGGCCAATATTATGATCAGTTCTTGGTCATCTAGACTCATGCAATGCTTTTCTCTAACCCTACCAAACACCATGCTCCAAAATAGGCCAATAACCTCGACAGAGAAGGGAATATATACAAGACAAAGGGTATCGCACAGATCACCCAAGACTAGCATCTTCTTTCGCCACAACCTTCAAAGCATCCACAGCAACCCTGCATCCCCACCGAACCAACTTCTGCTCCCTCTCAGACTCCACAATATCTGTTTTGGAGACCACCTTTCGTATGAAATAGATCAATCCCTTGACGACCTGCGGCGTGTCCCGCGTGCGCAGGAAGATTTCCATCAAAGGCTTCTCATTCCTCTGGGCTTCCTCATCCTGGTCCGCCTTCTTCCCTTTTTTCTTCCCGCCGCGTTTCGATTTCTGGGAGTTTTGGATGATGCTGATGATGAGGATCTCGAGGAAGGCCTTTGTCTTGGGCTGCAGGTAGGCGAAGTTGAGCGTTTTCAGCACGCTCAGCGTCAGTGCGCCGTCGGCAATGAGGCTGCCGTACATCTTGGCTAGGTTGACGGCGGCTTTCATCGAGAGCTGGTTGCGCTCGTCGGTGTCGTCGCCGAACCCGGTATCGTCGTCGTCCTCGTCCATATCGCCTGATTCGCCCATTCGCTTGAAGCCGTTCCACAGGGTATACATGAAAGAGACCTTCATGCGGCGGCCCATTTCGCCGCAGAGACGCCGTGCTATCAGCGTGTAGTATGGGTTGTATGCCTCCTCTTCCATGGCGCAGTGTGTGAGGACGCGGGGGATTTCGTATTCCTGTGTGCGTTTCAGTCGGAGTTTCAGGAGGCGGACGTGCGCATCTTGATAGTCTGTTGCGGACATGATGGCTACAAAGATGGAGCGTCGGATATCGGTGTTCATGCGTTGTGCTTTTGCGATGCTTGCCAGGTCGGGCTCGCCCTCGCTGTCCTCTTCCTGGACGGCAGCTTTGTTGTCCTGCGGTAGGTTGGCTAGCTCCTGACGCGCGGATACGAGTGGATCTTCCTTCCAGCTTGCTCCGACAAGCCACCACTTGCCCTTCTTCGTGGCATTGTGAATGTCCTCTCGTGAGATACTGATGGGCTCTGAGGCGCGCAGCACTCGGGAGTTGTTCAGAGAGCCTAGGATTTTTCGCATCTTGGTGATATGTTCCGAGGTCACACTTGAGCCAGGGGCGGATTTCAGACGGTTGTTCTTCAGGTCGGTGATAGTGTCGATCATGAATTTTGTCCGGACTGACAGCGATTCCTCGCCGACCTTTGCTACAGCAGGTTGGATCAGGAGAACGATGTCTTTCAAGGAGGAGGGGTCATCTTGTCGGAGCTGGGGCCCAGAATCTATTTCTGTCAGTAACACATTCTTAGACAAAGAAGCTTCGATCACGTACTTCTGATGACTTTGAGGAGTAACTCTGTGCTCTCCTCGTTGATCTCCTGCAGGAACAGCCGGATATAGTCGAAAACCAAGGTGCTTCCGACGACGTGAAAGTTATAAAGCTGCGAGAGTAAAGAGATTAAGTTGATCATTTCCTTTCCTTGAAACTTGCCACGCTCATCCCCAGCTGCGTCGAAAGTCTCGACTAGCTTCTGAACGAGCTCCGCTCCAAAGTCGGGCCCAATAACTTTATAGACTGCAGCGATGAAGCCCGCATGGAGGATGATGAATGTATCCGACAGAGCGGATCCTTCGCATACAAGGCCGAATAGTAGCGTCAAAAGCGTTGAAGTGACGTTCTGTCGAGGGTATTCACGATAAAGCTTCTCAAATTCGCCAAGGATAGAGACGAGATTGGCTTCCGACAGCTTGTTCAAATGCCCTTGAGCCTGACGCCTCAGTCTCGTAAGTGACTCTGATTCAGACGAAGAGGTCGCCCGTAGCGACGGAGGAATATATTTGCTGGGTTTGTTGTCGGCAGACGGAGCGACAGGCGCAACGTATGGATTTTCTCGTTTCTTTGCGGCAGGCTTCTCTTCCGCCTCATCTTCATCTTCGTAATCATCCATATCGTCAAAGTCATCTTCGTCATCGTCAAAATCTCCAAGGTCCTCATCACTTCCCAGCTCGCTGTCGTCCTCCTCCGAATCGTCCTCTGGGGAAAGACCCTGCGCTTTCCTTCTCTTGTTCCTCAGCCATTCGTCGGCCTCTCGTTTGCGCTTCCGACTTTCGTCCGCGGACCCCTCGTCCAAATCTCCCAGCAAGTCTAGCAGTCCGTCCTCTTCGAATGACTTGGGCAGCTTCTTCCCCTTCTTCAATCCAAGCTTTCTCTCCAGCGCCGCGATTTCAGCAGCGTCCTCGTCAAGTTTGACTTGCACGGCCTGAGAAACCTTCTTGGGCTTCATGCTCGAGGTATCTTCGGCATCCTCCGACTCGGACTCCTCAGCTCCCTTCTGATTCTTCTTCAGTATCGACTTGGGCTTCGATTCGGGTTTCGCAGATTTTGACTTTGGCGGGGGGACATCTTCGTCTAAATCCGAATCTAAATCTGAGTCGTTTCCAAAATCCGCAAGATCATCCTCCTCATCATCGTCCTCGGCCGCATATTGTCGACCTTTCGACTTCGAAGGAGGTCCACGTTTCTTCTCTGTCCGTTCGGCTTGACGTCGGTCTTTTCGCGCTGCAGGTCCGCTCCGTTTATGCTTCTTTTCGCCGTAGTGATCTTTGATCCCCAGCTCGGCGCGAAGTGTCCGGGGTAAAGAGGTAGTATTGTGTTTCGGTCTAGGGCGTCTCATCTCCGCGACAGATGACTAGTGAATTATCGTTGACTGTCGCAAAATAAATGTCTACTGGTGATCTTTTATGCCGTCGCAAAAAAATAAAGCTGCGGAGCGGAGGCGGAACTTAGCAAAGGCGGTGTGGGCTGCGTTGCGGAGATTTGTCTCCCCACCATGACAGCGTAGCGAGAAGGTCGAGATCGCAGCTGGACATTGGTGAGATATAGATGCTCAGAATCTCACTAGACTGTATCTATACTTATACGTTGCAACAGCCAGCTCCCTTGTTGATTACCTTCATCCGTTACATCGCACAAACATCCCGCATATCAGAGCAAATCCCAGCATATCGCAATCACGATGGCAGCACATCTCGGTCACGAAGAGGTAGGAATTCACTAACTGCGCCTGAAATTCCTATAGAGTATTGTCTGTCTGATGGTGAACACAACTAATCCATCGCAGTTCTTCTCTTCCCTCTCCGACCTCCTCTCCAGAACCTCCCAAAAAGCCCGCGGCTCAGTCTTCCTCACCCAAAAACCCCTCCTCCCAAGCAACGCCAACACCAACACATCAGAAGAGACTTCTTCTTCTTCTTCTTCTTCTTCATCTCTTCCTCCCATCCTCATCAGAGCGACAGACGGCAACACAAACGCACCGAGTCCCAAGACAGCCAAAGAACAAAACAAGAAGGCCGCAAAGACATCTAAGATCAAGCTTTCGACTGTGGTCGCGCAGGAGGATCTCGAGACATTTTTTGCGCGGTATGCTGAGGTTTGCAAGGCTGGTATGACGGGGCTCAAGAAGCGGGATCGGAAAAGGGGAAAGGCTAAAGCGAAGGGTGGTGCTTCGAAGGTTACCAAGGCTTGATCTGGGGGTTTGGTGTTTGTGATGCAGCTGATATTGGGGTTTTGCATTTATGGTGTTAATGCTGGCTTTCTTCCATGTTCTCTTGCAATAGATCTTGTTGCAGTACTTGTGGTATGTAACGATACCTTATTTGTCATGGCATATGGTTTGTTGGCGGTCTCGACCTACTTCGCCTGTCCATTATCAACGCCTCGTCTGCGAAATCAATAGAAAAGGGTATATTAACTATCGATGATGCACGCTAAAGGTACAGGTTTCATTAGGGAGTACATATCCAATGCGAGACTTGATCCGCCCACAAGCCCTATGATTCCCCAGAAACAGAACACGAACCAAGCAAAGAAAGGTCATACAAAAGGGGTCGTTAGAGAACAACAATGCTGTCGGCTCAAGCTCGAAGCAGCCTGAAAGAGAAATGAAAGGGCATTAAGACACGGCATTCCAAGAAATGGGCAAGAGAAAGATACATATCAGGGGAAGACGATGAAGGTGGATTATGACGTAGTTAGTCCAAATCCCAGGGATCGAGTTTCTTCATGGCATCCGATCCTGTCGATGTTCGACGCACGGGCGCAATTGGGATATCATAGTCATCCACGGCTTCTTGAGAATTGGCGGCATGATACTCAAGTTTTCGGCTGAAATCGCCCATCGCGGAGTTAAGAGCTGGGCCTAGAACAATTCTCGCCGCAATGTGAATCAACAGTATGAACAATTGCACTGGAGGCACCAGGACAAGGGTGGCAGTCTTCTGGATGATGGAGGCTGCATCTTGTTTTTCCGGTGGACTACTACTGACCAGAATGGACGGCGGTGGCATAGGCGACATCTCTCGTTCTCGTGACGCTTTGGAGCGCCGGCGAAATTGAATGCTCATGTCGCTCAGGTTCCTTGCAAGATCAGTCTCAGAGCTGGAGGGGACGTCCAGGAACGATGTGGAACTCGACCCCGAGGACTGGTCCATGGGTAAAGTTTCAGCCTGAGAGGCCGTGCTATTGACGCGTTCTGCTGTTGAAACGAATTTCTCCTCAGACGATTCCAGCAGATGGAATGTCATGTCTTCTGCCAAAAATTCCTGTTGATTCGGGAATTTGTCCGGGCAAGCGACTGATACCGGCGACGCGGTTGTCAATGGGGAATTGACTTCAGCGGCCGGAGATGTTGGGATTTCTATCGAATGGAACGAGTCGACACTTGAGGAAAAGGAAATGTCAGGGTCAACCTGCAGGTCGGAGGTCTCTTCGAACCTTGCCAGCAAGGTTTCGAAGCTATGTTGTGTTTCCGGCACGGAGCTTGTGGAAAGAGGCGGCGCCCCGGGAACGGTGGCTGGAGACGGCTCCTCCTTTTCATCATCATGGATCGTCTCCATAATCGTGCTATTACTGCCTTTCGTGGTGAAGCCGCTATCATCGGTTGTATCTCCATCCGTATCTTCCCCAGCGCTTGCATTAAGCAAAGCCAAGTCTTCCGCCGCGGATGCGTTTTCCAATACCGACATTGATGAAACGGGGGCACTTTCTCTTCGTCCCTTTGGGCGCCATGCCCGCTTCCGTCTCGGAACTCTCGCGTCTTCAGGTAGTTCAACAGTGAAACCTCTTTTAAATGGGCATGGCGTTACTTCATATCGCAGAACTTTTGAAAGCGCCTCTTTCATAGCCGCCACAAGTTTCTTATCCTCCTCATTCTCATTCGGAAGTTCGATGCGATAGTATGTGAGAGGTCGTATGCGCAGAACAAACGTTGACTCTCCATCCACACACCAACACTGAGAGTTTTTGAGTATTGCATGAACGACACTCCCACACTTCAGAAAGACAGTCAGACCGTGCACCTTTTCAAGCCTCAGAGGCGCACAGGCAACTGTTCGCTCAGTCGCCGATCGCCATGGAAGAGTTTCGATAGTGTCAACCGGGTAATCGAAATCGGCGGGAGCGGTACTCGAGGGTATAGGCGCAAGGGCTCTGGGGGCGAAATGTACTATCTTCGCAGACGGGTGGAAGAACAGATCATTTTCGGAGGCTGTAGTGCGTAAAGAATCGGAGCTGGGCTGCTTCCGGGGTTGTAGTTTGGCAGGCAGAGTAGCAGATCGACGGATAGACTGAATGTGAGCGGGGAGTACAGCCGAGGACTCGGGCATATTGATAGCAGAAGGAACGACTCATAAAAGGGTTACATTGAAAAGCAGTAGCAGAAGTATGGATTATAAGATTAAATATGGTGTAGGGAAAAACAAAGAATGACCATGTAATCAAGGAGAGTGAAAGATGGATGAACCCAAGGAACGAACGGCGATTAAGTTATCACCTGTCAGATGGGAACCATCATCATCGACAGCGGCTGCTGATGGTTATTTCTCCCTCGTGATTCGCTTTGGCCGGCGGGGAATATTGCCTGAGGCATCAAAAGGCACATGAACGGGTGGGTCCGCGCGCCTCAAGTCGCCTCAGTAACGAGTTCGCGGCTAGCGTCTATGTGGCCAATCACCAAATGCGATGACGCAGTTTGATCATATCCATCATATCCATAGGTAGTAATCAATGCCTCCTGCATTACTTGGTTGCCTGTGCTATACTCAATGCCAGCACCACCATGTGGTCTACTTCTATCTAAAGGACAAAAATTATCGCTGGTAGGACTCTACTGTGTCCTATCTTTCTCTCATGAGAATGCCAGAGCTCGCTCGTTCGCTGAACGTCAACATGTCCAATTTCGAACCTAATGCCGTCATCCGCGGTTTCCAGCTCACAGTCGTCGGAAGTAAGTCGAACCAAGCCTTTTCGTTACTTGTAGTCAACCCTTTCTTGGGTGACCTAGCAGTTCTGAGCAACTTCAAGCCGTTAACCAAAGAGGCACTGTGCGTGCTCTCGTGAATTAGTCCAATGCTGACATCTCTTGGATAGCTGTTCGAGCTCTGGGAAACCCGGAGCTCTTCAAGTATGACCATTTTCGGCAGGCAGCTCTAGCAATAGCTGTTGGAGTTATCATCCATCTGATTATTCAAATTCCGGTGCGTTTTTATTGACTCTTCGCCCACATAGGTCTCCGATTGCTAACATTTCTTTGACTAGATCATCGGTGTCAAGCTTCTCATCTGGATGGCATCATGGTTTTCCGATCTAGATCGTAGCTCATGGGATGACTCCATCCTGAATGGCCTGAACTTCCTCAACAACTCTGTCCTCCAGGTGCCTTTTCTACTCATGACTTTAATGCGATACGTTACACCAACTCTGGACGAGATGTAAGCCAGTCCCGCCCCTATATCGAGAGGCTCTTTGCTAATTGCGTAGCTTTATGGAGTCTTTGAAATGGGTTGACACCACCTACGTTCAGAAGCACAAGGCTGAGGACCCGAAGGACCTCCGTGCCATGTACTACCCGCGCCTAGCGATGTATTCAACCAAAGGCGCTACTGGTGTGTCAAAGCCGATTCCGGAGGCAATCATGTTGTTTCTGCGGCGGTATGGGCGCAAGTTCGGGACTCTCTTGGGACTCTACATGGTCTCCCTTCTTCCCGTTGTCGGAAGATTTGTCATGCCTGCAGCCTCGTTCTATACATTCCAGAGCAGCGTGGGAACAACTCCTGCCGCGGTAATCTTCGGGACAGGTCTGGTCCTCCCAAAGAGGTTTATTGTCAGGTTCTTGCATACGTACTTTGCATCTCGCAGTCTGATGCGTGAACTGGTGAGTTGCGGTGGCGTCACTCTCTTGTCATGTCTGACATGCGTATAGCTTGAGCCCTACTTTTGCCGGATCCACTTCACACCAGAACAGAAACGCCGCTGGTTTAAGGACCGCCAAGGTGTTTTGTTTGGTTTCGCGTTCGCCTTCACTGTGGTCCTCAAGGCACCCTACATCGGAGTGTTGATGTACGGCGTTGCACAAGCATCGACTGCATACCTGATCACAAAGATCACAGATCCCCCACCCAGTCCCGCCGAAAGTGAAGGCTTCGCTGAGAGCCAAGTCACCTGGAAGAACAAGCATGATTTCCTGCGGCTGTCATTAGATAACCTGGACAAACTGAATCTAGCCCCGCAGAACGAGGGGGAAGTGCAGGGGACAAAAGTACCCGAAAGTCCGGGACGAAAGTTTTCTTGAAGAGCCCAAGTCTTATAGACCGGCAATGTTCTATGCGGCAGAAGCTGCCAGGCTTGGGGTCGGTGGACCGCGGTTCGAGCATAGCGGCAGACATCGAGGGCCAATGGCCTGAGTCTGAAGGGTAGATCCCTGTCGCATGTAGGATCCCGCACCTACCATATGTATCACACCGAAGCTGTTTAGTGTCATTGTTTATCATCTCACTTTCAGAACGATGCCTATCTTGGGTGGATATAATTTGCTGTTATACTGCGCCGATTGCGGAGGCCCGCTGATAAGCGAGAGATACAGTGATAAGGATGCATCGCTGATACGTAGACAACTCGTCACCCGCTCAGTACAATTTGGAGTAACATCTGCAATTTGGAGTAGCAATGTAACGTCTTATCATATCCTCCCCGCCTGCGGGGTATACTTGATATCGGATACGAAGAATAGCCATTCGGACGAGAGTTCCCTCGGTTTCTGAGGGGTGACGCGAGGATTCAAAAGGATGTGCTGCTCCTGTGCGATCCTATCAATCTTCTGCGGTTGATAGACTACGCGTGCTCTCAGACCATACTACTATCATTTCTTGGTATATTGCCTGTAGGAAAGGCTAAGTGACCTCAAAATGGGCGTCAAAGGACTTCGTACCGCTCTCAAAGTCGATCTCAATAAGCCTGCTTGGGAGCAACCGGGCTTACATGTATGTGCTGCCAGAGAGACATGAATGTTCGCAATGCTGACACATCGCTAGAACCGGTGGCATCCAGATGGTATGTCTGCTGAAAATGACCTCGTCAGAGTACTCCCCTAATATGAACATTCTTCCAGTGCCTGCCTGCGGCAAGATCACCAACAACGAAGTGGTCAAGATCGAATGTCTCGATTGGACCGGCGGCCAGATCAAAAACGATGATTCTGCCGACGATATTAAGAACGTCGACCTGACGCAAGTTCACTATCTCTCCGGTCCATTTGAGATCGAGACGGCTGAACCTGGAGATGTTTTGCTTGTTGAAATCCAGGACGTCCAGCCGTTCGAGGACCGGCCCTGGGGGTTCACGGGGATCTTCGATCGCAATAATGGTGGAGGGTTTCTGGATGAGATTTATCCTGAACCGTACGTTTGTCTTCCCCCTATACTGCGCATATCTGACTTCTCTCCAGTGCCAAAGCAATCTGGGACTTCGAGGGAATCTTCTGTTCTTCGCGACACATCCCCCACGTGCGGTTTGCAGGCCTCATCCACCCAGGTATTCTGGGTTGCGCTCCCTCAGCTGAGGTCCTCGCCGAGTGGAATCGTCGTGAAGGCGAACTGATCGCCGCGAACACCACGGACCGCCACGTCGCAATGCCCCCCGAACCCGTGAATGTCTATGCCGGCAGTGCGGAGGATGACCTCAAAGTCAAGATCGGTAGAGAAGGCGCAAGGACGATCCCTGTGCGTATTCACCTTACCCAGAACCCCATGGACTTAACTGAGAATCTTGACTAGGGCCGTCCCGAACATGGAGGAAACTGCGACATCAAGAACCTCTCCCGCGGCTCCAAAGTCTACCTCCCCGTGCACGTCCCAGGGGCCAAATTCTCCGTCGGCGACCTGCACTTCTCGCAAGGCGACGGGGAGATCTCCTTCTGCGGCGCCATCGAGATGGCGGGCGTCATTACGATCAAGTTCACAGTGATCAAAGACGGGATGGCCAAGATGGGGATGAAGTCTCCCATCTTCCACCCCGGCCCTGTCGAACCCCAGTTCGGGCCCGGCCGGTATCTGACCTTCGAAGGCTTCTCCGTCGACGAGAATGGCAAGCAGCATTATCTGGATGCGACGGTTGCGTATCGGCAGACTTGTCTGCGGGTCATTGAGTACCTTCGCCGCTATGGTTACAGTGACTATCAGATCTATCTGCTGTTGAGCTGTGCCCCTGTTCAGGGGCATATTGCTGGGCTGGTGGATATTCCTAATGCGTGCACCACGTTGGGGGTGCCGATGGACATTTTCGATTTTGATATCAGGCCTGAGTCGGAGGTGGTCAAGTTGGATATGGGAAGCTGTGCTTTTGCCAGCAGGTAACTTGATGTTCTACGTTCTACTACATACCAGGTATCCTTTACCTTAGTGTGATTGCCATACTTCCTTTCTGTTGCAATCTTCTTTGGGGGGGAGTGGGTGTTTGGGTGGTTGGAGGTGGGTG
>JACBAD010001973.1:0-63327 GCA_014281905.1 Aspergillus hiratsukae
GGTTGAGGTGGTGGTGATTCTTGGGTCTTTGCGTGGTCTTCATGTTAGGATGTCAATACCTGGTGATACCTCTAATGGTAAGAAGGATCATCAACTTTGGGAATGGGTTTAGTAACCTGGTAGATTATATGTTATCTGAAGTGAGTGAGACATTTCATGAATCTCGAGGACGATATTCTGTCCTCATACCTTTCAGGCATATTATTATATACTTCACCAAATGAGCTATCCAAAAAGAAACACCCACAAAATCTGCGCACAGATTCTATACCTCAACCTCAGCCTCCTCATCGGCATCAGCCTCTGCTGTGTCTTCCTCTTCCATGCTCATTTCCCCCATCTCCTGGTAATAGTTCCTCCATACATCCAAGCGGTCGACCTCGATTTGGCTACTTTCCCCGTCTTCCTCATTGTCATACCCAAATTCGTCCCATTCGTTCCATTGACCCAGAGTCATCAAATGCCGCATGGTTGGTCGTCCATGGGGACAATTCCATGGTTTGTCAATCGTCCCCATGTTCCTCACAACCCGGACCATCTGTGTCTGGGTCAACGATTTACCAATCATAATGCTGGATCGGCAGGCTCGCATCGCAAACATCTTGCGGACTTTACTCGGGCGCGGGATATGGGTCTGCGCCGCAGACCCGCTGCTGCTGGTTGCTGGCGTCTCGGACAGCAGAACAATGAGCTCTTCCAGATCCCGTACACCGAATACAACCTCCTTGCTCAGCGGCAAGGAGACCAGCTTGCAGCGCTGGCCAATTGGCTCGTTGCCGCTGTCGTCGACTTCGACAACAAATCCGTTCTTCTCCAGAGCAGATCGATTCTCGATTACAATCTCCTCCTCGACTGCGGTGAGGTCGAGTCGCTTAGGCTGGACTAGGCGCTGATTCTGTACCACCGTCTCAGCTTGAAGTCGCTCGAAATTGAACTTTTCGTCCGAAGCATGCTGGTCAATAATGAAAAGTTCATCCTTGCACTCAGCGGAGCCATCTTCCGATGACCGGGTGGCTAGGATAAATCCGAGGTTGAATTGCCCAATAATGCGCATTCTGGCGAAATCATCCTTGGTGACCGTCAATGACAGCCGTTCTTCTGCTGTGACGGCCGCGGCAGTCGCAGTGTCCTCCTGAGTATTGTCCACATCCCTTGTATAGGAACGGAGGCTGTGCTGAACCCTTTTCATCTGGCTCTCAATCCTAGAAAGCGACCCGTCAACGGTGCTCACCAGACGGGTTGTAGAGTCACGGTGAGCAGCCCCTTTGTTCAGCTTGTTCGCACGGTGGATACTATTCTCCTGAGGCAACACTGCTTTTTCCTCTGCCTGTCGAATGAGCCGCTGCACCTCGGCTTCTTCGTGTTTCTTCTTCTCCTCATCATTCATCATCTCCGCAGCCGTAACTTCGGGCCCGTTGAGCTCATCATCAGGCACCTCTGCCGAACGATCATCCTCCTGATCGGACGGACAAAATGAACGGGAGCCGTCTTCGGAATCGCTGTCCATAATCTCTTCATCTTCCCCTCTTTCCTCCTCCTCTTCCTCCTCCTCAGCTTCACTGCTGCTAGCTTGCTCTATCTGCGATCCTGGAGCTGCAAAGGCTCTCATATGCTTGCCAAAGATATTAGGACGAGAGGGAGTGTGAATCCTCCTCTTGCGCTCCAAGCCTCCACCGGTGGAATCAATTGATCCTCCGGCCCTTTTCCTAGGTATTCCGCTTCCTACCATGGACGTAATTGTCTTGTCGCCAATGGTGATAGTGGCAACTTCAGCCGGTATACGTCTGGGTCGCATTCGATCGTATGCGTTCTGTATGACATTGGGTGTCTCCTCAAGTAAATCTGTTTGAGTTGAAGGGGTGTGTTGCCGATAAACCTCAGAATCGTCCTGTGGCGTAGACTGTCCTATGGCATCCTTCGGTGACTCTTGTTCCTTGTAGGGGACATTAGAAAGTTGGGGAGTTTCATGGGATGGTGTGCCACCCTGTGGAACGAATAATTCACTATCAACTGTCCTTGTCAAGAATTCAGCCCGACCGGCAGGGGTATTCGGCGCTGCAGTTGAATCCGGTTGCTCTGACTCCTCTGTGCGGACAGGAGACGAGGATGGGGTCGCTCGTTCCCGTTGTGCGCCGAGGTTACTCAGAAAGCTTTTCAGCTTAGCCTGGGAGCTCCGCTGACTCGATTCCGCGTCTTCTCCATCAGCGGGATGGTCTGGCTCTCCTGCCATAGCTTCCTTCTCGCTAGAAACCCTGCGAGGTGTACCTGCCTGCAATATCCCCAATTGCTGTTTCGGAGCAGGTTGCCTATAGCCAGGTATTTGAGACTGAGGAACAGTCTGATCCGTCGATTCGAACATTTCCGTAAGAGATTGCTTGAGGGAATCGATCAATGCTCCCGCATCATGCAGCAGGATTGTGCGTTTATCAGGGGAGACATTCACATCATAGGCATTCGTGTCCATATGGAAGTCCGCAAAGACGAAGGGAGACTGCGACACATTGAAAGACTTGTAGACCTCATTGAACGCCTTTGCAATTTGCGGCAGACCACAGGGCCGGGAATTTACAAAGAACATCTGACGATCGGGCGTTTGCCTCCCTTCACCGAATACCGGGCGAGAGATGTGCCCTTTGACCTGGATTGTATGGAGCTCCCCTTCAGCTCTCCGCTTGCCCGCAGCGGATGGCTCGAATTCCAAGGTCAAGTCGAGCGGAATGAGCGCCAACAGCGTTTTCGCGCCGTAGACATTCGCAATATTCTCCTTTGTGGTCTGGTTGCCATTCGTCGAGAACACCACCACGTTCCGATTCTTTCCCACCGTGTTCCGAACACTGAAGCGTACCCCCGTGCTAATGCAGGCATAGGCATGGAGCAGATTCAAGACCTTCCCATACTCTCTCTTGATGTTCTTCTCCAACTCCCGACGGCGCACGGGGAGTTTCTTGAATAACCCTTCCACCGACGCTGTTGTGCCCTTTTGGCCCGCGACTATTTGGGTCTTCGACAGTTTCCCCGATGTTTCGAACTCGAGCTTAGTCGCCTTGGGAGCTTGGTTGGCTTGGGCCGTGACGATGCGGAAATCGGCTAGAGCGCATAAGGACGAGAGAGCTTCGCCTCGGAAGCCGAAGGTGTGTAAGCGGGAGAGATCCTCGAAGGACGAGAGTTTCGACGTGTAATGTTTCAGAGCTAGCAAAGGTGAGCGACACTTCACAGCTAGACCAAGATCTCTCCCAGGGAAGCTAACCGACGCTCTCATAGTTCTCCGGTGAAATTCCACTCCCATTGTCTTGTACCTCGATCGAGTCCAGTCCGTTGTTCTTGAAACGGACCTCTATATCCAGAGAAGCAAGAGTGTGTCAATATGCTATCGCAGGGCATATCTTTGGTGGTTTTCCATGATCCTACCGATTGATGTAGCGCCAGCATCAAGACTGTTTTCGACCAATTCCTTCACAACAGAGCACAAATCGACAATCACCTGACCGGATTGAATCTGGTGAACCTGGGCGCCAAATAGAGAAATTAGCCAACCGGACGCTTTTCCACCAGAAACGAAGAATTAAGCATACCGAACGGGCCTCGATGGCCTTGATGGTCGCCATACTCATCCCATGGTGGCGCCAGTTACATTGACGCGGGATCATGCGCGTCCCTCGGCCACTTTACGCGGAGTTCGTTATCGGTGGCTGATACTGGGTGGCTGATAAGCTAATCTACCTCGTCTCTCAGTGGTCTAACGTCGACATGGGACTACAGAGATTCCAAATTTGACTACAGTGATGATCTGACAGCATGATAATCTGACAAATTTCTTGCATCTAATGCTCGAAACGATAAACGATGAAGCAATTGCTATACATATAATGCGAAACGAGTGAAATAAGGGTGCAACTTTGCTCAGACGCCAAACTCCCAGACGAAATCATCCAATTGATGAATAGGAACAAAACCCTTCAGCCTAATAGATATCGAAACGATCGGGCAGAAGGACGGGCGCAATCAAGGTCCACAAGTAGATGGCATAGCACACCCAAGCGCTGATGATCTTCACCCAGCTAGCCCAGTATGTTCTTCCCACAGGTGCAAAGTCCTCTGTGGTCTCAGGATCAAGATTCTGGGTCAGTAGGGTAGCTACCCAAGTCGTAGCCAGGAAAAATATAATGTGGAAAAGAGAGTAGTTGTATTGCGTCGAGCCCCTCTCGTCGTCCTGAGTATTATACTCATCGGACTCATCGTCACTCTCGTCCAATGCACTAGCTGGCAAAGCACCGCTCTCCACAGCAGCACGAAGAGCCTCGGCACGCATCTCACGGCGACTGGGCTGCTGAGTCACGAGGCCATGTTCGTTGTCGTCTGTTCTCAACTGCGCGTACTGCCCATGGCCGGCTTGAGACCCTAACATAAGACTCTGGGTGGCGGCACGGGTCGTGGTATACGCGATAGTCGCCATAGTGACAATAGCGCCCAGAACGACGGTGGCCGTTCGCGTGCCTCGGGCGCGGATCAGAGGGTTGCATTGGCGGTCATCAGGTTCCATCGCAAGAGCAGACACGGTCAAGTACGTGCAATAAACCGTCACCATTGCCGCTTGCGCCAACCCAGCCCGAGGATTGGACTCCTGCACCACAGGTTGAACGGACACAACCGAGATGATGAGAAAGACGATGAGGTTGATCTGTGAAGTCATATGAGTTCGTGGAAGTCTTTTGGTTCATCTGGAGGGAACTAAACTCACCGTGATAGCTGCCTGATTCATAGAGCAATGTTGCTTGGCGAAGAACACATACATCAGGACGGTCATCGCAATCGATGCAATGTACATGCCGAGCGTTGAGCCTATGAGCAGTCCGCGCCATAGCCGAGAATCATTATCCTCAATCTTCTGCAGGCAGAGTTCGGCCCATGAGTGCGCCAGATCCACCAGGAGAATGAGTCCAAGAAGGAGGAAGAGCATCGCACAGAAGAAAGCGATGTAATGACCGTATACGAGGAAGAATGACTCCGGGATGAAGAACGACATCACCACGAGGGCAATCCATAAGATGATCTTGGGCCCCCAAAAACCATTTTGCAGGGCAGCCCGACCATTTTTCGACGATTGCACGCCAAGTAACATAAAAGCGAGAATGAGATGGAAGAGGCCGAGACCGAAGTTGATACGATGGACCGCCACCCAACCATGACACTCTTTCCCGTCGCATCGTATTTCCATGTAGTCTAGCGTCATATGCTCCAACTTCTTCAGCGCCCACGGTGTGAGCATTATCCAGGAAATAATCGAGTTAATCAAGAGAATGAATGCATAAGCGATTCTTGTCATTATACTGTTTGATGCAGCGAACAAGCGTCAGCGACTGTCTAATTCTCCTCACTTTCTCAACTGAATTCAACACAGGATTGTTACCTATTCTGAAACTTTCCGCACGCACTGCAAACCGCCGAACATGTTGCGGCTCCGCAACACGAAGTTGCGACAGTGATGAGCTACTCCAGATGTCAGTATGCCTATCTGAAGACTTCACCAGTGACAACATACCGTACTGGCGCTCGGGATGGCCAGCAGAGGCAAGGACAATAGAGCTCCCATGTTGTCGAAACCTTTGAGACTGTATTAGGTGTCCCAAGTTGTATATGTATGGCCTTCAATCGAAGGATATAGATGAAGGGGTGCGATGCAGCTCAAGGTGGCTGCGATCAGGCGGCTGGAATTGAGAGATGCCGCTATCGTCATTGCGCATCAGGTGACCGCCTTTCCCCCAGTTGCCTGAGTCATGTGAGTGTATACGTAAGCTCACGTTATCGGAGATAACAATTTGACGTTGGACGATAGCGATACCTCGTAGTACGTAGTTCCCACTTCAGGCCACTCGACCTCTCTCCTGACTCCAACTGTTCCGCTCATTATCACTCTCATCGTCTCTCTCATTTGGTTACTTCCTCTATCTCTACTTTAATTGTCTAATCACCTACCAGACAGTTCACTGGCATGATCTCGCTCTGGTTTGTCCATTGCAAATAATCTTTCTTGGCGATCGCTCTCCAACTCCTATCTATATCGCAGGCTGTCCCTTGGCATCTGTGGCCCTGGTTGATATCTGCTCCCTGCTCCTGCAGAAATCATCTGAAGGCCTCGTTTAAGAAACTTCATGTTTTACAGTCGAGGTTCGACAGTCAGTGCGCCGATTGATAGCTATGACGGGCTCAATTCATCAGTCAAGGCGGATAATATCCGTTATCGCTGGAACACTCGCGGCACTTGCCTGCGGTACTAATGTACGATCATCCGCCTGCTTGATTTCAATTTTTCTTCGTCTGTCAAAAGCATCATCGTAGAGTACATGCCAATTGCTGAGACTTCGAACAGTATGCATACTCCGCGTGGGAACCTCAATTCGCGGATCGGATGAAGCTCTCATCAACAGAGAGTAACTTAATTGTAAGCAATTCGGCCTGCATCCTTCTCAAGTCATAAAAACACCAAATCTCACTTCTATCAGGGTGCCGCAGGTAATCTAGGCATGTATGCGTCAGGAATCCCAATAGGATTATTAACGGACGCTCGAGGACCACGGCTTTCAACAATCTTGGGAGCCATCACCCTCGGCGCCGGGTATTACCCGATCTATCAAGGTGAGACTTATGGATTTTGTTCAGTGGTGGACCTTATGACTGATGTGCCCTTGGCTGAAACAGCATATATGCATGGGGAAGGGTCGCTGGGGGTGGCAATGCTGTCCTTTTTCTCTTTTCTCACTGGCTTTGGAAGCTGTTCGTCCTTTTCTGCATCTATCAAGACAGGTATGTATAAAGAACAAGCGTGTCTATGTGGTGCAATTGCTGAGAATCACGGGAAACAGCGGCTTCCAACTTCCCTGATCATCGAGGCACAGCAACAGCGTTTCCCCTGGCTGCATTCGGCCTGAGCGCCTTCTTCTGGTCCACCGTGTCTGCGATTATCTTCAAGGACGACACTGGCAAATTCCTTCTTCTCTTGGCCCTAGGGACCTTCTTATTAAACCTTGTGGCTATACCATTCCTCCGTATCCTGCCACCCCGTGGCCCATACCAGCCCTTGTCACATCCGAGGGACGCCACCGTCGAATCCCGGCCGTTGCGTACTACTAGGTCCACTGAACTACGATCTTCTTATCAGGAAGAGTATGATGAAGCAGGTACGCAAAGTTCTAGTGTCTTTGAAGCACAACCCCACGCGCACGCCCGATCACCCTCACTCGTCTCGAATTTCCACCATCATCATGTCAATAGCCTGGACTCCGACGAGACATCTTCCTTGGTGTCTAAACCAGCCTCGAGGCTGTCTCGAGATACCCTAGATCGATTTCGCGCAGATGAAGAGCTGCCCCATGTGACTCCCGACTCACCTCACCCAGACGTTAGAGGCTTGGCATTGCTGCCGAAAGTAGAGTTCTGGCAACTCTTCCTCACAATGGCGCTTCTTTCTGGAATTGGATTAATGACCATCAAGTTGGTTCCCTCTCCTAGCCTCATTCTTCTGACATTAAGTCAAATACTAATCCTTAAATTTTACCAGTAATATTGGCAACAGTGTAAGGATACCTCGTGCTACTGCCCACCCGTTTTTCTCTAACGTCCCGTAGGCAAAAGCTCTCTGGCAACATTACGATGACAGTGCGAGCTCCGAGTTCATTCATCAGCGACAGGTCATGCATGTTTCCATCTTGTCCATTGGCAACTTCATTGGTCGCCTCTTGAGTGGTATGTCGCCGTTCATCTGTCCATAAGACTGGTTTGAGACTATATGTAACCTTATCTATAGGCATTGGGTCTGACATGCTAGTCAAGAAGTTGAACATGTCCCGATTCTGGTGCTTGTTTATTTCTGCAACGGTTTTCACGGGAACACAACTTGCAGGAGCCGCGATCTCGAACCCTAATCAGTTGGTTGTAGTTTCGGGGTGCACCGGCGTTGCATACGGATTCCTTTTCGGTGTCTTCCCATCGCTGGTAGCTCATACATTCGGAATTGGAGGTCTCTCTCAGAACTGGGGAGTGATGACCCTTGCACCAGTTCTGAGTGGCAACCTTTTCAATCTAGTCTACGGCAGCATCTATGATAAGCACTCGATTGTGGCCCCCGATGGCGAGCGAGACTGCCCGGACGGCTTGGCCTGTTATCAAGGTGCTTACTACATGACTTTCTTCTCTGGCGTTGCTGGAATCGTCGTGTGCCTGTGGAGTATCTGGCATGAGTACCGGATTCACAAAGCCTTTCACAGAAAGGTTGAACATGACCGTCTGGCTTGATAGCTTGCGAAATTTAAGGCGGCCAGATATTTCTCCGACAGTCGCCCAAGCCTCGCGTGACGTCAGTTTCAGTCCCGTCCCACCATCCTTCCCGACAATCTCTAATACTTTTTCCTTCAAAATTTTGTCATGACCGTTTCTGTGCGCTTATATAGACGGCGAGGCTTAGAGCGGGTCTGTTTACATCTTTTCCCCCCTATCCCTTCATTTCTCTGCCATATCAGCCCAATTTCTGGGATTATTAATTGCTTCATGCAATTTCCCTCTTTCTGAACAGGTTTCAGATACCGTCTCAAATCAATGTACATACGCCTCGGATCGTTTCTTAACTACCAATTTCACCTGATGTCCAAATATAGTCAAAAGCCGTAAGAACTGTGGATAGATCGTGAATTTTAGAGGGAACGCCCATATCGTAACTGACCAAGGAGAGCCTTTTCGTCAACTGATTAGAAGAAGTAATGTTGGAGAACTAATAGTACACTGGAAGAATGAAAATAGCAAACATGGAGGAAGTCATCAATTGCCAAAGCTGGAGACATTGGCATTTCGGATACCCAAAAAGACGATCAAATCCCATGGGTAACATGGGAGGAGAAAGGCGAAAGGCGACGAACGCAGGCCACGGAGTGTATCATCCCTGCTTTCGCTCTGGCGATTATGAGAGCGAAACGATGTACGACTGCACCGACATTTTCTCTAGTCATCTCGCTTTTTTTCGACTTAGGCCTGATCCTCCGTGCACCATCGAGGGCTCTGGCAATATAAATCATCAAAATTGATTGCGGTGGGAATAATTAAGCAGATAGAGTAGTGTTCGAGATTCACTCCTTTTTTCCTTTCCCTTTTTTGGAAGTCATATTTTTCCAAGCACCGTTCGCTCCGCGAAGTGCCTTTTTCACTTTTTAAGATAGATTGCAGGTGGGAGGATGTCATCGAGAAAGTATCAGATAGACCTCCCCAAGAACGAGCCGAGAAGCAGAGAACAAGAAGGGGAAGGATAACACAGATATTAGGTTAATCCGATTATATCCAGCCAATGACAATACTCGCAAAGGGTATCAAGAAAGTTCAGGGACGTCTGAGAGTGTAGCAAGACTGGGTACTTTTTATGTTTTGAGTGTTGCAAAGGCCGGTGCCACGCTTTCCACGAATGGTCGACCAGTCCCTGGATCATATGCTTTTCGGCGACTTCGTTGGCGACATGGAGGAGTTTTCTACCATGTCGGACAATCTTATCTTTTTGGACAGGGGTTCGCCGCTGTCGTCGTTCGCCAAACTGTTAAAGTTGACCTGATCGGCTAACTGCCGCTCAAGGTCACTCACACGCCGTTTGAGCTCTTCTTCTCGACGCTGTGCTTCTTCGAGAGACCGACGAAGACGCGCTTCCGAATCTCGGACGATCATCTCGGACCGGCGCGCGGTCGCGTCGCTCTGTTCGAGCTCCGCGACGCGGCCCCGAAAAAGCCCATTGATGAGTTCCAATTCGCTCACGCGAGTTTTTAATGACGCATTTGCGGCAAGCAGTCCCTCGTATGTCTGCGGTGCATCGGCGTGACGGTCTACCGCTGCCGAGGTCGATGTAGGAGACGGTTGATGCAGCTGAAGGGAGGGGAGGGCATTGGACGGATTCAAAGTATGGTCGGCGAGGGTGACACTGTCGAACATGTGCTGGGGCGCAATGTTCGACGTGTGTTGATGTTGCTGTTGTTGCAAGGCAGAAACTCCAGGAGTCTCAGTTCGGGACACTGGTGAATTGGACCGATCCGAATGGCCCGGTGACGTCTTTCGCGATGCGCGACGATAACCCTGCGACCCCAGAGGGGGTGTGCCGTCTTCTGACCTCGAGGTCGAAAGACCGTTCGCATCTACAGCACTGCTTGACTGAAAGAACGATGTCAGAATCCAGTGACCCTTATCTTCACGAGGCCGGGGTACAGCGACGAGATAAGAAATTTTTTTAGTCATCAAGACTCACCTTACGCTTAGGGCCTTGACCGGCGGTCTTGACTCTATTGCGACTCTTAATCACATCGGTCTTCAAACTTATCGGACGAGGTCGGCCATGCAACTTGAGAAACAAGCCGCAAGCGTTGCAAAGGACCGAGCCGAGTTCGTCTCTTCGCCAGAGCGGCGTGGTCGAGGTACCACAATTCTGGCAGACAGGCTGTAATTGAGGGCGCTTCGGGTCAGTCAAGGTTGTCGCCATAATCTTGCGAGATCGTTATGATTGAGAGAAAGTGGGTGAGGAAAAGGAGAATGGTGGGAGTGCAGCGCCTGATAGTGGATGGATTAGAGGCAGGATGTGAGATGATGGGTTGATAAGATCGGGAGAGATTTGATGATAAGAAACTGGCAAAAAGCGGGTGTGCGGGTGCTGCACCGCCAAGACCGTAGATAACAGAGAGTGAGAAAATCAAGCACGGAAAAAAAGGTTGGGTGAAGCAATAATGACTTGCAGATAAGGCTGAATCCACACATGCGATAAGAACACTTCGTCGATAGTACTGTAATTGAATTGACTGCTAATTCACTCACTGGATTATTGCCTTGTCCACCAGTCATAGCTGCGGGAGATGAGGTTGCGTAAGTCATATTGGCCATGGCTAAATTTGCATCACTGTTCGAGGCCCTAAGCATGAAAGACCTTGTCAGCAAAGATAACCCGACTGACTGTGACGATGTACCTGCGCGCTTCCACTTTCAATCGGGATAGACGCAAGAATGATTTGCAAGCGAAGAAAAATTACAAATGGAACAGTAGAGGAGAGTAAAAATAACCAGAGATCCGACTTCCAGCATCCATAATATTCTTCTGTTGTCCAAGAGGTCGCCACGCAGGCACTTTTATCGCAGGATACCGGGAAAAGTGTACATACCGCAGATTGGATGTTGGAGCAGACGCGACTGATGCCAGAGCAGAGAGACCCGGAAGAGAATGACCAAGAGAGTTGGGACCTGGGAAACCGCTCCCAATTCCGTTGGTGTTTTCGAAGCTATAGTTGGATTGCTCTAAGGAGCACAGATCAGACCCGATATCGACCAATTGTGAAAATCTCGGTAACGCACCCGCTATAGCATCCGCTCCCGGTTGATGAGACGTAAATTGACCGTCAATGGAAGTGGTACGATTGTAGTTGGCAAGATCGTGCGTCTGGGGAGCAGACGGAGACGGAGGATGGAGAGCTGGGTCGATGGGCGACGCCCGGAAAAGAATTGAAGCCACCGTGCAGGGAGTAGTAAAGATTTGCTAGAAATTCGGTCACTTTGAACCGAATTGCAGTAGATGGAGGCAGGGAAAGAGGAGATCGGGTGTGGTGGTGGTCTGTATGCGTCGTATCGGAAAGTTCTCGGGCCAGTAACGAAGGGAGTCCAGCCTCGTCGAGAAAGGGGAATGGATGAGGTGGAATGTCTTTCACTCCTATGGAAAAGCCGAGTTTATACAACAATTGACTATCGAGAACTCGTAACTCTTCCTGATTTCGTAAACAGGAATAACGTCAGGGAGTGAAAGATCTCAGACGAGACTGTCCGAAGATACACCCGACGAGGAAGACAATGAAGTAGAGAGAGGCAAAAGAGCGACGAGGATTACCGTAAATGAGTCCGTGAAAGCACAATTGCAATTGGAGAGAAGATGGTATGAGAACAAAAATAAGAACCTTTTTCAGGGAAAAGTTACACGAGACGGAGGAAATCCTGAGAGGAACTTGGAAGTATTATCGGGGCTGCTATCTATCTAGACTATCGCGCGTCTCGGAGACTATCGATTATTTATCGCAATCGCTTGTGAGGACGGTTGCTTGGCAGAACAAATCTTCAACTATTTGGCTTGAACAAAGGTATCATTGAGTCTCAGACAGATATACTGTTTAGTGTGTTCGGTATATCTAAATCGAGGTTAGTATACTTCAGTCTTTGCGTCGGATCATAAATGTACGATAAACGGCCTGGCACGCACCTCTTACACCGAATAACATCAGGACTTCAGGAGCTACTGCTCACCGATCAGCATGCGAGGTATATCAACATAGCATGAGAAGCGAGGACCCAGATGGTAGCGATGTTTATTATTGCATACCCCTGCGTCCCCCTTTCTCCCACATGTTTGCAGGTGTGCGAAGCCTCATTAGAAACTATGCATACGCGCGAGCAATGAGCTACATGGTACTCCCTTGATCATTCCTCGAGATCAGAATGGATGGCTTCGGCTTTGACCCTGAACTGTGTCGCGAGATGTAAGAATGGACTCAATGGAGCCATGGGGGAGATACTGATAGTCCCAATGTGGTTCTACTTGAATTAAGGCATCGAGTTATCGAGGCTGCATACTCCATCCTCTGTGTCACGGCGTACTCCAAGCAGTTCGAATGACTTCACAACACATTCTTTCGGCTCGCGACCTGAGATGAACCGAGCGTTCTTATCGAGGTAATGAATAGATGTCGCTTTTGAGGCCCTTGTCTCTGCTCACTTCAGCGTGCATTGATGAAACGGTGGTTGGAGACGTAGCGCAGGAGAGTATAAAGTGATACTCAGGGCAGATAACAGTGTCCGAAACTGTATCCAATGGTTCTCATCATCATTACTATCTATCTGGGTAGAAATCGAAGTGGCTAAATGCCGACTGTTTGTCTCTAATTTCAGGGGCTTTGTTTAAGCTCTTCGCCGCGATGCAAAGTGGAGCCACACGGGATAGGCTCGTGGCGGTGCAGTACCGTAATTTTAATCCAACTGTGGCGTATCCAGGCTGGTCTGGTCCCTGATAGGTGTAAGCATACGGTAACGACCAATTTCTCCCATTCATCCAATGGATCGAGCATGACGGCGATCCAACGAGACTGCTCCAGGTCACCCTTTTCTTCTTCAAACTGCATCTAGAGTAACCAATGCCTTGAGTGTCTTTGCCTCTGTTTTTCTTTCTTTCATTTCTCATCCTTTTTAATTCTCTTCTTCTATTCTTCTTGACTTTCGGGCTTCTTTTGCTTCGTTACCTCTCTCATTCAGATGAGCCCGACGCCGTTCGCCTCCCGGGCTTGCTGAGACAATCTACCATCATCATGCCTAAAAATCGACCCGCGACGTCCGGCTATGCCCGTCTTGCTCAAGAGGAAGAAGATAGAGCAAACGATGCATACTATTATTCAGAGGATGAAGATGACTTGCACGGTCCTTCCAGTACGATATCGCAATCCGCCCCACGATATGCCCCCATCTCCGCTCGACCCCAGATGACTTCTACCTTCTCTTCGCCACCAGCACACCGAAGGAGATCGAGTGCACAATACCGCCGTGGGCGTCGGAATTCTGGTGTCGACATCAAGGCCATCAATGCGCGTCTCGAACGTTGGGCCGAAGACTTTGCTTCGAAATTCAAGATCAACAGGGTGAAAGGGAAAACCCTGGAAGAAGAGAAACTTGAGATCTATCATTCGGTTTTTCAACCCCCAGATGGCGTTAGACCGATTTCCGCTGAAGCTCTCGAGTCAGAGGAAGTGGAGCGGGCGCAGCGACAAGCACGAGAGGAATTCGAGGCCATTGTCGAGAGTGTCCGTACTGCCATCGAGTTGGGGGTCCATCCCCGGATGATATCTCAGGGAAGCTCGGGAAGTTATTTCGCTCGCAACAGTGAAGGCAAGGTTGTAGGCGTCTTCAAGCCCAAGGATGAGGAGCCTTACGCATCTCGCAATCCAAAATGGACCAAGTGGCTACACAGGAACTTATTTCCTTGCTTCTTTGGGCGTGCGTGCTTGATTCCTAATCTCTCATACGTCTCAGAGGCTGCAGCATATGTCCTCGACTCTCGATTACGCACCAACCTCGTTCCATACACTGATATTGTCTATCTATCCTCGAAATCCTTCTTCTATGACTTTTGGGATCGACGAAAGGCTTGGATGGGCAAGAAACCGCTTCCCCCCAAGGCTGGTAGCTTCCAGGTTTTCTTGAAGGGTTACAAGGACGCAAATCTCTTTTTACGCGACCATCCCTGGCCAGACCAGACCAACACTGGGTTTCGTGCCGAGGACGCTCCAAAGCGTAAGAAGCGACCTTGGAACGAGGCTTGTCGTCCGTCGGGGATGCACTCGGACGATGAAGATGAGGAAGACGAACACAATTATGCACCTTCTCCCGCGCCGCGGGACGAGAGTCAGGAGCGGCGCTTCTACTGGACGGAACAGCTGAAGCAATCCTTCAGGGAGGAATTGGAGAAACTGGTTATTTTGGATTACATCATGCGCAATACCGACCGTGGGTTAGACAATTGGATGATCAAAATCGACTGGAAGACACAAGATGTGTCTATTGTCGCTGAGCCGCCCAAGACCGACGGGACACAACAGGACGATGATGACGAGCACATGCCTCCAGCTCGTCCTATTTCGGCCAATTCCGAGAGGACTGGCACTGCATCCTACCCGTATAAACGGCATGAGACCATGGTCGCAGTGAGTCGCACCGGAACACCGCTTAATTCAACGGAGCCACAAGCGACTATTCAGATCGGGGCTATTGACAACAGTTTGTCGTGGCCGTGGAAACATCCGGATGCCGTAGGTCATATCAATTTCCAAAAACTCCGATAACATTTACTAATTTGACACAGTGGCGAAGCTTCCCTTTTGGTTGGCTCTTCCTTCCGGTTTCTCTCATCGGCCAACCCTTCTCTCAGAAGACCAGGGACCATTTTCTACCCCTTTTAACATCCACGGCCTGGTGGAGTGGAACCCAGATGGCACTTCGGCGTGTCTTCTCGCAAGATGCCGATTTCAAGGAGAGCATGTTTGCAAGGCAGATTGCAGTCATGAAGGGACAAGCCTGGAACGTTGTCGAAACTTTGAAGCATCCAGATCATGGCCCTTTGGAGCTCACGAGAAGGACTAGAGTTTGCGTATGGGATGACTTGGTAGATGTTCCGGTCGCTATTCCCCTTCGTGGACGACCGTCCATCGATGCTCAGAAGCCCAAGATGGGCCGCTATGACAATTACGACAAACATGACCATTACGATCCAGACAATGAGGAAATGGATATTGGCGCTGCCATGTCTCTACCGTCGCAGCCGCAACACGACCTTTTGGGCCTTCACTCCCCTCCGAATGAACTTCCGAACCCGAATCGATTCGAGCTTTCGCGCCGAGAGCCCGAGGATGGCAGCCCCGTCACGCTGGGCCGTGACAGTGTTGATGGTCTTGGTCTTGGCAGAGACGCGGATCGCAATTGGGCTCCTCTCCCTCCTAGACCCGACCACAGACGCCATCGCAAACACAGCTCCATGGCAAGTGCGCCTGGTCGAGCTCAATTTGTCTGGGGTAGTGACGATCTCGAAGGCGACCTCGGCTATGCAGCTGCTGAGGGTATGGAAGGGAACCAGCGCAAGGTCATTGTCGAGCGGTTAGAAGCTGTGAAGAGCAAAAACCCTGTCTTCACTTGGTGCTAATTTGTGAAACTATTCTTTACTTTACACTCACACCCTTCGTCCTTGACTTCGACCTTCGAATCCATCCTCCTCTTCCTCCCTCTTCCTTCTCCTTCTCTTCAGTCCTTCTAAACCACCTTCTTCGCCACTTGACATTACTTCCTCTCCCAATTAGCGTTGTTTTTCTTGGCAATCTGGCATGAGATGTCCTTGTGCTGCAAGGGGCAGCATTGGCTTGGGGAAAATCATTGTTGTATATAGAACTTGCGCCGGCTCCTCGGTTAATTCTCCTGTTTTGAGGATATGTCGGATGTGTACGCGACAGGCCATGTAGCATATAATGAGAATAATATTAGCATGATACCAAGGTTTAATTGATTCTATGCTAAGGTAGTATTTTCTAGGTGTCTCTTGAGGTGAGATGACGGTGAGCTGCGCGTGAGGCTGCTTTGATAAGCCCTCTCTTATCGGCGGCTTGGCATTCGCGATATGCGATCGAGGCAGAAACACGCAGCATGAGTGACATGGCCTGCCATTGCTCAAGTATCCTTCTACTTCTGCTCTCTCTTCGAATAAAGCTTCTCGACAACCGAGAGTCAGTTGGCAATGGGTGGATACTGACAAGGCTCTTGTCGGCTTCTTCCCGCGCACTGTTAACACTTTTGCCTCTATCATTCTCCACATCACAAGCAAGTCATATGCCCTTCCTGATAGTATCCCCTCTTCGCATACTTCTACGCGCTTCACAACCTGTATCTATCTCTATGCTCACCAACCCTACTTGAATCTTCTCTCTGCGACTCAACTTGGCTCGCGTAATCAGAACAGCGATCTGCCTGCCCGTTTGAGAGACTCGGATACCCGCATAGGCGGAAGAGAGGAACATGGCGTCCCACGCCGCCATGCTCCTGGACCCCAGGGCCTACAGGAAACAGCTCCAGAAGAACGGTAACGACCCAGAGATTTCGTATGCGTCGCCAGATTCCCACATAAGCGCGCAGAATGAGGCGCATGATGAACCCTTGTTTTTCTTCCCCTCATCCAGCCGTTGCCCCTCCCCACCAGAGGACCCCGAGTACTTGGACCCAAATGACTTACTCGTCGACGCAACAGGCCAGCAAAATACCAGCGCGTCGCCGCGTGGTGCCCCCTCGACCGTCGCGCCGGCCGGAACAGTTTCCGCTGCGCATCAGCTTCTCAACCCGCAGCGCCGCCAGCGCTCGTCCAAGGCCAGCCCGAAGTCGAAGTCGAGGTTGCAGACGGAGTCTGTCCGATCGCGGGAAGAGAGCAGTGGGAGCTCATCGCCGCGCAGGCCAGTCGGGAATGAGTCTGCGCTAGAGTTTGAGTTTACGAGCGCACAGTCCGAGGACGATAATGACTGGAAACGCAACTCGGATCACCTAGATAGTGACGTTGAGGCGCGTCCCGGCAGTCTCATCGAGGATATGTATGGTGTGAAGAAACGAGTTCCTCAGCCTTACAAGAAGATCAAAACCGAGAATGATGAGGAAACGCCGAAGATGGTCAAGAAAGGGCCGGTTACGATCACCGGGGACACCGAGTTGGGCAAATATATGAAGGAGGACAAGGGGAAGTCTGACTATTCCTCTCCGGCCACGCCAAGTGTGGTTGATCTGACCATCGGTGAGAAAGAATCCTACGGGAGTGAGATTATCGGGATTGTATGCTAACAGTGTCATGCACAGATTCCGCTGGTGCTACTAATGACGACGACGACTTGCAGGTCACCGGGTCGAACAATCTCAGTGTCCAGCGGGTATGTTATGGGAAGGTGGACAATGCGATGATACAAGCACAAATCGTACCCAAACCTGCTGCGCAAAACATCTTTGGGGACTCGGCGCACGATTGGCCTTCAATAAAGCTGGGCGTACACAGACACCCTGATCGAAGCAGCTACAGGATTGATGTTTCTGATCCGCATGGGAAGGTCTTTGGAGCAGTTGACGCGAAGACTGCCGCCGTGATTGTCCCGTTGCTTGACTCTCAGGCTCTCAAGGTCGACATGACAGCACGATTAGATGTTCGCAGAAGGCTGCCGGGAGAAATGCCATGGAGCCCCTGCTCTGCTCTCTATAGAGCGTCGATCAATCTCTACGGTCTCAGAAAAGATGCTGAGCTGGTGGGTAAGCACCTCGGGCAGCACAATGTTTGGCTTGGGACACCATTCTCTGTGGAACAGGGAGTGCCAGTGTTCAATCCGCATGCTGAGCGGCGACGAGCTCAGGCAGCCTCCTTTTTGCCAGCAATAGCTGCAAGGGGTCGTACAGGTGTCGGCTATGAAGTTCGCACCGCAGAGGAGGTCAATGATGCAGTCATGAAGATGTTCGATCAGCTTCAGAGCGCGCAGAATCTTCCCGAAATGGAGCCCCCGGATTCGGTGTTGACTCCTCTCCTCCGCCATCAAAAGCAAGCTCTATGGTTCATGACTGAGAAAGAGAAACCGCGCAAGTTTGGTCCCAAAGAGGAGGATAACAATTCCCTTTGGAGGATAGAGTATCGCCGGAATGGGGTAAAGCGGTATCGTGAAATCATAAGCGGCACTGTCCTCGACGAAGAGCCGCCTCAAAGCTTAGGAGGCTTATTAGCAGATATGATGGGTCTTGGAAAGACTTTGAGCATTCTGTCGCTTGTTGTTTCCTCTTTGACCGAGGCTCATGAATGGGCGACGAAAATACCGGAGCCAGACCTTGTGCGAAGCTTCCCGGGTATTCGCAACTGCAAGACCACTCTTTTGGTCGTTCCTCTCAGTACTGTCAACAACTGGGTTTCGCAGATCAAAGAGCATTTGAAGGCGAACTCCATCTCATACTACGTGTTTCACGGCTCCTCCAGGACCAACGATGTGGACGAACTGTCAAGCTACGACGTGGTGATCACAACCTACAGTATCGTGCTATCCGAACTGTCTCAGAGAGGATCCAAGCGAGGCGTGAGTCCTTTGACAAAGATGAATTTGTTTCGCATTGTTTTGGACGAAGCACACACAATCCGAGAGCAGAGTGCCGCCCAGACACAGGCAATATTCAAGCTAAACTCTCAGCGCCGCTGGTCGGTGACCGGTACTCCCATCCAGAACCGCCTTGAAGATCTTCTCTCTGTGACCAAGTTTCTTGGATTGTTCCCCTACGATGATCGAGCCCGATTCGGCATGCACATTCTTAGTCGATTCAAGACTGGTGACGCGACAGTTCTCGCAAGCTTGCGTGTGCTCGTTGACTCCTTTACTCTACGTCGGGTCAAAGACAAGATCGACATTCCTCCTCGGCACGACAAGATTATCACGCTCGAGTTCTCTGAGAAAGAGAAGCAGCTGCATGAATTCTTCCGCAAGGAGTCAAATGTCATGATGAGGGTAATTGCGGGAGACGACAAGACGAAGATGAAAGGACGAATGTACCATCATATTCTCAAAGCGATGATGATCTTGCGACAGATCAGTGCACATGGCAAAGAGCTTCTCGACAGCGATGATCGTCAGCGGATCAAAGGAATCAGCGTTCAGGACGCAATTGATCTTGAAGAAGGAACGGGCGAATCTGCCGGTGTGATTGACAAGAAGGCATATGAGATGTTCAATCTGATGCAAGAATCATCAGCCGATGCATG
This sequence comes from Aspergillus hiratsukae, assembly GCA_014281905.1. Lineage (NCBI taxonomy): Eukaryota > Fungi > Ascomycota > Eurotiomycetes > Eurotiales > Aspergillaceae > Aspergillus > Aspergillus hiratsukae. Next base: position 19,340 of record JACBAD010001973.1, read on the forward strand.
TGCCATGTGTGGCAGGCGCTTGGAAGAGCCTGGATCAGACACCGGTGTGACAGATCCGAAAGCCCCAATGGCCATAGTGCTACCATGTTTTGACGTCCTCTGCCCCGACTGCTTCTCTGGGTGGAAACAAGTTTTTGATGGTCAAATCGAACCTACGAATACAATCAAATGCCAGGTCTGTGACGGCTGGATTCCCGTTTCGTATTCGACCATCACTGCCGAAGGACTCCAGGAATACTTGACGGAGCACGAACAAGCGAAGCAGAGCCGAAGGCAATCCAAAACCCTTGGCCAGTATGAAGGACCACACACGAAGACCAAGGCGCTTTTAGCTCATCTCGCCGAATCTGCAGAGGAGAGCAAGAGACTACACAGTGAACCCCCAATCAAGAGCGTGGTATTCTCGGCCTGGACCTCCCATCTTGACTTGATCGAGATTGCCTTGAAAGATCATGGCATGATGGGATACACCCGCTTGGATGGGACAATGTCGCTCGCAGCTCGTAACAGAGCTCTAGACGACTTTCATTCCAACGACAACACCACTATCTTGCTAGCGACGATCGGTGCCGGTGGTGTCGGGTTGAACCTGACTTCTGCTTCGAAAGTGTATATCATGGAACCTCAGTATAATCCTGCCGCTGTCGCCCAGGCAATCGATCGGGTGCACCGACTGGGTCAAACGCGCGAAGTGACCACGGTTCAATTTATCATGAAGGGGAGTATAGAGGAGAAGATCTTCGAGCTTGCCAAGAAGAAGCAGCAGTTGGCAGACATGAGCATGGGCCGAGGCAAGCTTGACAAGAAAGACGTTCAGGAGCAGCGCATGAGAGAATATAGAACTCTCTTCAAATGATTTGCCTTTGTGGTTGCAGTTGCTTTCTCTTCGTTCTTCACTCGGACAGCATGGAGGGACGGATTTTGATACCCGGATATTTGGTTTGGCGTTTGACGGTTTTCCTGGGTGGTTTCATATTTCTTTTGCTGCTGTCTCTCTGCTTTGCATTTCTATCTTTCTGAGGTTTGCATCTACCCCATGGAAAGGAAGCTACACATCATTCCGAGACGCATAGACGCGTCATTTCGGGAAGGGTATACAGGACGCTACACAAGACGGCTGGGACGCGAGTCCACGGGTTCATGGTAAATGGTCACTTTTTCTGATTTAGTGCTGGATTCGTTTCTGCGTTTGCACTGGCTGGCGGGCGAGAATTATAAAGACGGGTTTGCACTTTGCACTTTTGATATGCTGGCATTCAATCATACATCTTATGATAATCGAACCGGTACACCTGAGTATGGCGTAGAGCACTTCAGATACACTCCCCTAAAGCAGTCCGTCCAATACATGGGCTGCGACCAGAGACAGCAGACATCAAGAATACCTCTCAAGCAGCGCCCGATCACCATATATCCCCGTCTCAACCGCCCTCAGCACATTCTCCAGCGTCCTCCGCAACCTATTCAACTCCCTCATCTTCAATTCCCGCTCCTCCTCAACCCGCCTCAACTCCCCCTCCAACTCCCGAATCCGCTTCTCCTGCTCCGCCTCGGAGCTGTCTATCCCCGGCAACACCGAGATCAGATACTCAATCTGCTGCTCCTTGATAATAAGATCCCTCGCTAGTTCCCGCTGCCGACTTGCAAACGTCCGCGGACTGTCCGGCGCCGGCAGGGTCGGGTCTGCTCCGCCTGCGCCGCCTGCTGGGCCAGGCGTTTGCCCGCCATCGCCTCCTACGCTTGTGCCTGCGCCTGCGGCGCCATGCGCGGGATTCTGGGCTGGAGGGGAGGCCTGGGACTGTGACGGGACGGGCGCGCCGGCGGGGACGGGCGGCGCGGAGGAGTTCTTGGGGATTTTGGCGAGGGCGGGAGCGGCGTTTGGGATATCGGGCGGGGCGATTGCGGGCGAGTTGTCGTGGTAGGTGCTTAGGTAGCCTATTGTGGCGTAGAATTGGGTTGCGAGCTGTATGAAGGTCAGTGGTGGATTGGTTTTGGAGGGTGGGGGTTGGGGGGAATGGAATGGGTGAGGGTGAGGTACCTGGTCTAGGCAGGTTTGGAGTTGGGTTAGGATGTCGGCCATTTTGCGCTTGATAGCATTTAAGTGAGGTGTAGGTAGGGGAGTAGAAGTATGTAGCGAGATTGTTGATGAGGGCGAGATTGAGAAGATAGTTGGAGAATGGGCTGGATGCGGAGAAGCCAAAGCGGTGATGCGGTCAAAACGGAGATAGTTTCCTCTCAGTCCTCCGCTTCGCAGCTCAAGTCATCAACCGTCGGGTTGATATGAATCGGATCCATTTTACCAGACTCTTCCGGCGCAATTTCTCAGCCAGTCCAATTCATCGCCAGCTCGACCCCTTCACCCGCCGACTTTTCAAGCTCCCTTCTCCGCCCCCATCGCCGTCCCAACACCACAATGACCTCGCATCCTTCCTCGCCTACGCAGAGCGGACCTCTCTCCCAACAACAAGCACAACCTACATAGGCACACACTACGAATACACAGTCCAGCAAACCCTCCGCCGCTTCGCCTTCTCCCTCCACCGAGTCGGCGGGCGCGACGATGCCGGCATCGACCTAATCGGCACCTGGCACCTCCCGCAACACGAACACCCCCTGCGCGTCTTCGTGCAATGCAAGTCCCTCAAGACCAAACTGGGCCCGAATCTCGTGCGGGAGCTCGAGGGAACATTCCGCCAGTCCCAGGCGCCTGTGGGATGGCGCACGGGGACGAAGATTGGGGTTCTGGTTGGCCCTCGGGAGGCGACGAAGGGGGTGAGGGATGCGATGGCGCGGAGTGCGTATCCGCTTCTGTGGATGATGGTTGAGCGGGATGGGGAGGTGCAACAGGCGCTGTGGAATACGGGCGCTGAGCAGCTGGGTTTGGGTGCGTTGGGGGTGGAGATGGTGTATGGGGGTGCGTCGGGCAGGAGGATCAGTTTGACCTGGGATGGGTCTGAACTGCCTTCTATGGACCAGGTTGAGGATTTGATGGTGCAGCGGCAGGCTGACTGGCTACGGCTGTGGGATGCGGGCTCTGAGATGTCAGGGGTGCGTAGAGGAGAATTATTGGAGCTTGTACAGCAGCTGAATCCTGACGAGAAGCCCCTCTTGTTAGGCGCTGGGACGTGCACTACTTTGACCGAGGCAGATAGGTCCAAGGTACTGCAGCTCCTGCGCAATAGGCTACAAACGCCGGAGGAAGTGGAAGTTTAGCATGATCTCAAATGCTGGACTGTCTAGACACCCACGGTTTAAATCATAAGAGCAGTATATCGGATTGACAAGGCTCACAAATCCCTGGGTATATCAAGCGCCAGAAGGTAAATACAGAAATTAAGATCACAAGCATCCCGTCATTATCCCACAACTCGAAATCTGTACGCCTGAGATCCACCGCAAGGAATCCCAATAAACGCACCAACGCCATACCAAATTGCACAACATCATCCCTGCATGGTTGACCAAAAGTAATTGGCATAGAAGAAACGCGAGAACTTGGGGTCCATATTGACCACATGGACGTCTCCCTTGCGACTGTTGCGGATCACTGCCTTGCCGAAGTTACCGGCATCGTCCGCCTCGATATCAATCCCCAAAGACCGGTAGATCTTGAGTCGAAGTCTGTGGCATAATCGGTCAGTACCCTGCAGTAAAAATGATAAAGCACACTCACATAGTCGCATCATCAGCCTCTCTCTCTCTCCGCGTAGCTTCATCGCCCTCAAGTCCCTGCGCTTCCAAATCGGCCAGTCTCTCCTTGAGCATCTCCAGCTCGCCTTCCAGCCTCTCGCTCTCAATCTCAAGCTCTGTTGCGGCCTTGGCGATCCGGAATTTCTTCGTGTCGAGCTCGACCATCTGCGCTGCGTGCTTTGCCGAGTCGTGTGCCGACACGGCCTCCTCATGTTGCGCGGTCAGGGCGTGCAGGTTGCGAGAGAGTTTCCGGAGCGCGGACTCGACATCGCGCATGCGGAGCTCGCGAGATTGTTGCAAGGTAGATAGGGAGTCATTGATGCGGGTGACTGCTTGTTTGTCGGGTTGGATATTGAAGTTGCCGATGGTGTGGTGGATGAGCTGTTGACAATCACGTTAGTTTAGTCAGGAGAAATCATGTATCAAACATACCGTCGCGGGATCCTCGTCGAGCAACATTTTTTAAACGAGGAAGGTCTGTTTGTTCTTTTGAATCGTGATGATGTATTAAGGTCATGGAGATCTGCCATGGACTGTTGATGTTCCCGTTGGGGGAGCAACAGCCACAGCGCCACACGTGGGCGTGCACAGCCACATGTTGGTGGGTGACGAAACACTGTGATGGCTTAGACTACTTGATGGAGATGGACTAGATGCTTCTACTCATTTGAAAATAATCTTTCAGTTGGAGGTTCTGATCTGCTGTCATAGCAATATACCCTGTTTCTTTACTACAACCGAGTCTAACTCACGAATATCACAACACACGATGGCATCCAACCTACCATGTATGTCTTGTCCAGGCTACCATCATTTTGTATGGGAGTATACCGAAACTGACCACCTTCGCTCAATAGATGCAGCAGACGCTGAAAGGTTAGCAATATCAAGGCCTCGAACGTCGCGCCCTTGCTAAAACATGACATGATCCAGTCCGTTGAAACCAGCAGAGCTCCAAGTCTTGCGGGCCCAGTACGAGAAGGAGGGAGACTATGTTGGAATCCAGACGAAATTCAACTACGCATGGGTATGCCGGCTACTATTCCTCTTTCTGGTCAACCACCTAACAAAATAGGGCTTGATCAAATCCCACGCTCGGGCGGATCAACAAGAGGGAGTCCGTCTTCTGTCAGAAATCTTCCGCGCATCCCCCGAGCGACGACGCGAATGTCTCTACTACTTGGCTTTGGGAAACTACAAGCTCGGAAACTACGGTGAAGCCAGACGATACAATGATCTTCTCCTTGAGAAGGAACCGGGGAACCTGCAAGCCGCCAGCCTCGGCTCGCTTATCGATGACAAGGTCTCCAAAGAGGGTCTGATGGGTATCGCCATTGTGGGTGGCCTGGCTCTGGCGGCCGGAGTAGTGGGCGGTCTTGTCTTCAAGGGTGCTACAAAGAGACGGTGATCGGGTTGCTCTTGGTTATGGTTGTGTATATATCATGGTTCTCCTACTCTTTGTCCGGGCTTTATCTAGCATATGGGGCGTTTTCTGTTGTTTGAGCGCAGCAGGTGCCGAGGCTGTTTCTGCATGACCATTTTAATCCTTTGAGAGTGCTGGGTTGAATTATGTGTACAGTGCTGTGTCGTCTAATACCTGAATCCAATTCAATAATTAAGTGTTTTATTGTGGCTGTCTTGGATGTGAATGCTGTCAGCGCCACACTGAATCAGCAGTCAACGTCATCCGCCTCCGAACAACGGCTTGTTTGTTCGTCTGACGTGCTCCACTATCTACCTCTCCTCCTCGGCCTCATCATTTGCATTCATTGCATTCTTTGCATTCATTTGCTCTCTTCATTATCTTTTACTATCAGATCATTCTCATGAAGATAATGAGTTGCTTCACTTGGTAAGAAGGCCAACACACGCTGTCAATATGTTTCTGGATGATTCGGAGGTCCTAAGGCATAAGACACGCGAACTTGCAACTGTCTGACCTGGCGGTACTCTTCATCGTTCCACTTACTTACATAGTCACTTCTCGGTTTCTTCGCAACATCTGTTAGACTTTCTTCCTCCTCACCTTCATGGACAACGTTGATATGGCCGATGCGGGGGACCGCATGTTCTGCCATGCGTGTGGTGGAGTTTGGCTGAAAAATGCTGCTAATGGGTTGAACTGTCCTCACTGCCAGTCTGATTTTACAGAGATTGTACGTACCCAGTTCCTTTTTTTTGGTATCTTTTGGAACTCTGCTAATCGTCGATAAGATTGAAATTCCGCCTGATACAGAAGACCCCTCCTCTCGGCCCACGTCCCCACCCCGCGAAGAGAATAACCAGCCCAACGTCAACCCTTGGGCCGATCACAACCCTTGGGCGAATGAAGAGGATCATTTCGGCGACAACATCGCATGGCGGCCGGGGTACTCCCGTCGTACATACAGGTCCCCCGATGGCCGGTTTACTTTCACAACTACTACCACCACGTTAGGTGGTGGCGGCTTGCGCGTTGGACGATCGATGGGCCAGAGACAAATGCAGATAGACCCGTTGATGCCCATGGTGCGCAGCTTGGATACAATTTTCCACGGGTTGGCCGACACGTACCGGCAAGGACAGAATAATCAACCCCAAGATCGGAGGGCCACGGGTCCGCCATATGAGACGGACGCCGAGGAGCATCGTGCGCGGAGCGAATCGCCCGAATTCCGTGCAACTGGCAGGCTATTTCCGCGAGATGCAGATGGCCCGCAGCCGATGGCACCGCCTTTGAACACGCTAGGCGAGTACGTAACCTTTTTTCTGGCCCTCGTCCATTGCTGACTTGGTAGTATTCTTGAACTGTTTCGCGCCGACTTTGGGGGCAATGCGGCAGGTGGAGGAGTACGTGTGATGACTGGTCCGAATCCTCTGGCCATGCTTTCGACTCTGCTTAACTTTGATCGACTCGGAGATGCGGTGTACTCGCAGGAGGAACTGGACCGAGTTATTTCGCAGTTGATCGACCAGAATATCAATCGAACAGGGGCTCCCCCAGCTCCGGAAACCGCTATCCAATCGCTGCCGAAGAAAAAGGTTGATGAGGAGATGCTAGGCCCCGATGGCAAGGCGGAGTGCTCGATTTGCATGGAGCCAGTTGAATTAGGCACCGAGGTCACAGTCTTGCACTGCAAACACTGGTTTCATCATCCCTGCATTGAAGCCTGGTTAAGCCAACATAACTCATGTCCGCATTGTCGCAGGCCGATTGATATCAGACAGTAAGTCAACGCTATATATATACATATATATATGGCCAAGTGATACTGACCGTTCACAGAGCTGAAGGAACCAGTCAGGATCCTGTTGTCATCAACGACAGTCCTGAGCCTCCATCTCCCGAGCGCCGTCGTAGTAGTGGGCCGGCTCAGCATAGCGGACAGGCCCCTCCGACATGGGGAGAACGTCGTACCAGTGGTCCGGCTCAGCATAGCGGACAGGCCCCTCCCACATGGGGAGAACGAGAACGTCCGTGGGGAGAACATCCGTCTGGGAACACTTCAGAATCAAACGAACATAACCAAGGACGATCAAGTCACAACGAAGGCGGCGGAGGGTTTACCGGGTGGGTTAGGAGTCATTTTGGTAGCAGCTAATCTGCATTCTGAGCATCCGACTCATTTGAGGCCTATAGGCTACGGCATCCTAGGTACATTGCGTCTGACTGTGATTACTCTTATCCTTATCCTGGGCTTGATTAGCACGAGCATGAGCATGAGCCCATACGTTAATGTAAATACGAATCCAGCATTGCTGAATATATCCTCAGCACCATCCAATCCAATACCACCAGAATGTCTATCCAGCATCACACAGTCTCAATCATCCTCTTCAGTATTGAACAAACCTTGAATTAGGTTTATTCTACTCCGTATAGTCTCCACTACTCCGTACAACGAAGCTCCACTGTCCCCGCCCCCGCCACGCCTTGCGGGATACATATTGACCACTCTAGTATAAAGTCGTCTGCTTTCACATATTTCTTTCACAATTCCTTTCATCTACTCACCTCGTGCCCGTCTCACTTACAATGAAAACCATCTTCACCAATGGCCTCATCATCCGCGGCAACGGGAGTCCGCAATCGCAATCCGAACCCGTCCTGGGCTGCATGGTGGTCGAGGACGACAAGATAGCATACATAGGCTCTGAAAATGATGACTTCGTCACACAAGCCAAACAAGCACCAGGCGTTGAGATCGTGGATCTGAAACGGCGGACTGTCATCCCGGGGTTTATTGATGGGTATGTCTCCCCTCATCTACTATAGACATGACATGCTACGCTTGCTACAATGCTATACTATGCTACGCTACGCTCGCAAGCTAACAGAGTTGCCAGACACATGCACCTCCTCCTCTTCGGATCCTCCCTCTCCAAAATCGACCTTGGAGACTGCACCTCCCTAACCTCCATCCGATCGACCATCAGCGCCGCCGCCGCAGCACGCCCACACGCCACACACCCCCGCCTCTTCTGCCGCGGATGGATGCACGCCATGACAGACGGACAGGCGCTAGCCAGCATGCTGGACGACCTCGACCCGCGGCCGATCTTTATTGATTCGAAGGATTTGCATAGTGCGTGGTGTAATACTGCTGCGCTGGTTGAGCTGGGGGTTGCGGGGATGGAAGATCCAGCGGGGGGAGTTATTCACCGTGGTGAGGATGGGTTGCCTAGTGGGTTACTCTCCGAGGCGGCGGCGGTGAATATCGTGTGGCCGCATGTAGCGCGCGTCGCGAGCGCAGAGGAGAAGATGGGTTTCGTGCGGAGGGCGGTGGAGGCGTATAATGCGGCGGGGTATACGGGGGTGGTGGAGATGGCGACGGATGAGAATGTGTGGGGGACGATGCTTGCGCTGCGGCAGAGGGAGAAAGTATCGCTGCGCCTGGCGGCGCATTGGATCATCACGCCGGCGGCGAGCGTGGAGGCGTGTCTGGCGCAGGTGGACCGCGCGATACAGCTGCATGCGGTCTACAATGCGGTCTCGTCGCCGGATTTCCGTATCGCGGGGATCAAGGTGATTTGCGATGGGGTGGTGGATGCGTGCACCGCGGCGCTGCTGCAACCGTACGCTCACGCTGCTGGCGCCGGGGACAGAGAGGAGAACTGCAAGCCGCTGTGGCCGGCCGACATGCTGCGGGCGGTAGTAGCCAAGGCAGACGCAGCGGGCCTGCAATGCGCGCTGCATGCGATTGGCGACGCGACGGTGCGATTGGCGATCGACACGCTGGCTGAGGTGGGCACGCCCGGCCGGCGCCATCGCATCGAGCATCTGGAGCTGACGGCGCCCGAGGACGCGGCGCGGCTGGGCCAGCTGGGGATCACGGCGTCAGTGCAGCCTGTGCATGCAGATCCAGCAATCCTGCGCGCGTGGCCGCGGCTGCTGGGCGAGGAGCGGTGCGCGCGTGCATTTGCATACGCGGAGTTTGCGGCCCACAAGGCGCCGCTGGCGATTGGGACGGACTCGCCGACGGCGCCGCATCTGCCGCTGAGGAATCTGTATACAGCGACGACGCGGCGGTCGGCGAGGGAGCCGGACTCGGCGGAGACAGTAAACCCGCAGTTCAAGCTGTCGCTGCTGCAGGCGGTTTCGGCGGCGACGGCCGGCTCGGCGTACTCGTGCTTTGCGGATGGGTTCACGGGGAGTCTGGAGGTGGGGAAGAAGGCGGATTTTGCGGTCGTGGAGATGGAGTGGGAGGCTGAGAAGCTGCTTGAGGCCTCGGTGTGCGAGACATACTTTGATGGACGGAGGGTGTACAGCCGACGCAGTCATGTAGATTCCTAGGAATAACCAAAGAGTGTATTAAATGTAGAAACATGCAGAATCACAACTTTGGCTCAGCAAACTTCCTGACCACCTTGTTGCACAGCTCCGCCAGCACCCCGGCAAGCCACTCGAAATCGCTCTTCTCCAGGTACACCTGCGCACTCAGCCGGGTCCACAGCCACCCACCATGCGCAAACACAGGCACAAAGGTCCCATAGTCCCGCGCCAGCGCCTTCTGCATTTCGCCAGCAACCTCGGCCGCCTGCGCAGCCTGCAGGGTCAATCGAGCCATGCCCATAGCCTGCTGCTCATGTTCTCCCACAGCAAACGGCAACCGCACAGTGGCCATAGCGCAGCGCCGCAGCTGACTGACCTCTCCGGCCTTCAAGCCCGGCTCCTGCATCACCTCGGTGCCCAGCGCCGCGGCAACGATGTCACCAGCCTCCCGCGCCAGCTTCTCCAGGTAAGCGTAGATGCGGTCCTCGCCGCCGCAGACCTGGGAGCGGAATTTCATAGCCGCAGGGACACAGAAGTACGCCGTGTCGTCGGTGGTCGCGACGAACTCGAAGAGCTCCTCGAAGGCGGACTTGCCCGAGCTGCTGCGCATGAGCGAGGGCGCGGTAGTGGGGGAGTCTGGAGATGGGATGAAGCCCCAGGAGGTGGGGAGAGTAGTCCGGATGAGATGTTGGTTGCGAAGGGGGACGTAGAGGATGGCGCTGCCCCTGGGGGTATACAGCCACCTATCATCATCAATATCAAACAAATCAAGACCAATAGGTGAGGACCCACTTGTGACAATTCGTCGTAAAGAAATCCGGCTGCAAAGCCCCCAGATCCAAGGGAATCTGGCCAATACCATGCGCGCCGTCCACAACACTCAGTATCCCCTCATCGCGACACTTCTCGATCAACCGCTCAAATGGGAACCGCACACCAGGCATACTAACAATAGTATCAAACACCGCCACCCTCACCCTCAATCCCTCCTCTTTAGCCTTCGCCACGACCTCCAGGAACTTCCGCACAAGCTCCTCATGGCTGATGGGCAGCTGATACTGGACCTTCCTCAGCTGCAGCGGCGTGGTCTCAACCAGCGAGACAAGGGTCTTCTCGACAGCGCCGTAGACGGTGTCAAAATACAACAGCACGTCGCCCTGCTTGAAAACAAGGTTGCGGAGCACGGTGTTGACGCCCGTCGAGGCATTCTTGACGAACACGCACTCGTTGGTCGGCACGTTGAGCAGCGAGGCCACGGCGCGGCGCGATTCGTCTAGCAGCTGGGGCTGGACGTACCGGATGAACGGATCCGGACGGGCCTCGACTTGAGATTGGAATTGTTGCAGAGCTGTTTGCACGGACAGGGGATATGTGCCGAAAGAGCCTGGGGGTGTTAGTCACTGCATTTGTTCCGGGATGCTAGAGGAACCTGCCATGGTTGAGATTCTTAAAGTCGGGGTCAAATAGAAAGTGAGATTTTGCCATAGAGGCACCAAAGGGAGTAGGAGCAGACATTGTTTAAAAAGAATTTACTATAGTTGTCTTAATTGAGAGAATTGAAAGGAAGGAGATGACAGTGGAGGATGGGAGTAGATAAACGACTGCTGATGAACACGAGGGGCCTTGGATGGAGTCAACAAGACGGCGCGCGTGAGTCATCCACATCTACGCCCTACGACAAGTGAGATACTTAGATAGTAAAGTACACCGACTCTTGCACACTGACAAATCACTTGAATCGATAAAATCAGTTACCAAAATGATGAAGAGTGTCCTGTGGCTGCACAATCATGGTACTGCGGATATCGTCGGACCTACATCGCAACAGGCAAAGCGACAAACTCTAGCAATGCTACAGATGCAATCGCCTCAATTGATATTGACATTTATTCTAATAGATTACAAGAGCAAAGACAGCCAGTACCGCGGACAATGCGCATACCCAATAGGCCGTAGATCTCATATCTACACGCAGGAACATCAAGTATCTTGACATCACACAGGTCCATCCTACAGATCACCGCTTACCCTTCTTACGGGGTGCCACCACCTTGAACGCTGTGTTGCTGCTCTCTTCTTCGCGGTGCGCATTGGATGACCCCTTCTTGGCCACTTCACTCCATCCGCCTCCAGCGTTCTTCTGGTCCGCAAGGGCGCTGGGTGCCACCGGGTCGACAATGCCCTTGTCCGCTAGCTTGCGACGACGAATGAACTCCTCCGCAAATCGCCGACCGTCCAGCGTCTGCGAGTTAGCATACACCGAGTCGGAGATGATCTCCGCCTCCGCAGGCAAGAGAAGCAATTGTTGCACAAAGTCATCCACTAACCCATATTAGCTCCTTTTTCCACAGACCACTCGTAGACGTAGACTTACCATTGATATTGCTGTTCAGCCCCTTGCCCAAAGACAACTTGGCCCATTTGGTAAACTCCTCCAGAGCGCGGTTGGCGTTTGATGATGGGGTGCTGACGGCCACAGGTCGCGGAGAGGCAACGGGTACGGCCCTGGGCTTCGCGGGCGATGCGGCCAATGGAATATTACCGCTGGTAGCGCGGGGACCAGACGGTGCGGCCGGGGGAGGCTTGGGTTTGCCGCCGGCGCCCACGGTAGTCCAGGCACCGGAGCTGGCTGCGGTAACGGGGCCCGTCGCAGGGGCCTTGCTGGCAAGATCCGCATACCGCTTGCCGGTCGATGTCACGGGCGGAGAAACAGCAGCGGTCTGGGCAGCGGCAGCGGCGGCCGCCAGGCGCTGCTTGCGGGCTTCCTCTTCCTTTTGGATCTGAGCAAGCGTCTTCTTCGCTGCACCACCCGTCGTAGTGGTCTGACCCTTGTTGTTCCAGACGGAACCGGTGGACGTCGGGGTAGCGGGAGATCCAGCACTGGCCCAGTTGGCGGTGGATGGAAGACCGGGGGCCTGCACTTGCGCTTGGCTCAAACGCTCCTGCTCGGCAAGGAGTTGGGCGCGACGAGCGGCAGCAGCCAGCTCTTCCCTCTGAGCAGCATTACGAGCCTCCGCCTCTTGAATCTCTTTCAACGAAGGTCCCTTTGGCAATTCGTTACCTCCTCTGGCCCAAGGCGCGACGGACGTGGCGGGAGCCTCGACAGGAGTCTGTGTCTGGGACCGCGAGTTCGCTGCCAGTGACTCGGCGACATTCTGACGGCTACGCTGGGCGGCAGGAGCGGGAAGTGGCGATGCAGATGGCGGAGGGGGGAATGGTTGGGGCATAGCGCTGTCCTCTTTGGCCCCCCACACGGAATCAGCTTGAGACTGGTCATTCTGCTGCTGCTGCTCGTGCTGTTCCTGCTGCTGTCTCTGAGCGGATGCAGCCTTCTGGACTTGTTGAGACAGAGTGAGCGGGGCTTCCTCGCTTGGAGCGGTGATCTGGTCAACAGCGGAGCTGGGACCGGTCTTCTGAGGAGAACCAATGGGTGCGATTTCCGGCTGTTGGGAAGGTTCGGTAGCATGGTGGGAAGGAAGGTCAGCAATTTGCATGCCGAAATCGCCTTCCTGGGCTCTCAGTGCATGAAACTGACGCAGCCGGTCTTCGCGGGCCTGCTGCTCGAAAAGGCTGTCTCCCTGAGCACTGTCAAACTGTTCTTGTTCCTGCTGCAGCCGGGCACGGTCCTGCAACATCGTAGCTACTTGTTGGGGATGAAAAAGATTGTCCGGCTGCCGAGCCGCAAAAGACGACGGGCTGCCAAATGCGAACGGATCGGGTCGGCTCACGTTCAAACGATCAAGCAGAGGTGCAAGTTGATGCGGGCTATTGACCAGATCAGTTCCGACCATCTGCGGGCCCACATTAGGCAAGGGACCCTGCCTCAATGGTGCTGCTGCATCGAAGAAACCGGCCACAGACTGGGGCTGCTGCTGAATCGGAGATGGTTGGAATCCAATGGGCGAAGCAATGCTTCCAAAGCTAGGCTGGCTGTGAAGGCTGTGGGCGCTGGAATGATGCTGAAGTTGAGGGTGGATGCCGGGATGGACGGCGCCCTGCAACTGCATCTGCTTCATCATCGCCTGCTGCTGAGCAAGATGCTCCTTCTGTCTGGCCATCAAATACTGCTCCTCTTGCTTCCTACGCTCCAGAGCGTTCTGCTGCTCGGCGGTCAAGGTGGTTCCGAAACTCGGGAAACTGCCAGGGAAAGGAGGCTGCGCGGTACCACCGGTGGTGGTCGCCGTCCAAGGGGCAGCGTTGGGGTCAGGTCCATGAGGGATTCCGATCTGAGGTACGAGGAATGGTTCTCGCGAATTCCCAATGCGTCGCACCAGCTGCGCCAACGGTTCAAACTCCACATCTTCGAGCTTCTTGATCTGCAAATCGGGACTGAAGAAGCCAGCCTTGAACCAGTCGTGCATCTCCAACCCCGTCCATGGACCTTGAATGTTACCCTGAGGATCACGGTAAATCCAGCGCATACGATCGGGCATCACCATGGTCCGCTGTTGAGCAGGCGGCACAGACCCAGAGCTCCCGGGCTGACCTGGAGTTTGAATCGGTTGTGGTGCTTCGGAAGCCATAGAGGCCGGACCAGAACCGATCGCAGAGACAGGAGTCTGGGACGTCGAGGTTGTTGCCGGCTGACCCGCTTTGTCTTGTGGGACTTCTTCAAAGAAAGGTTAGTGTATGGACATATATACATAGCATAGGACCTTACCTTGATGAGAACCATCCTCCAAGCCGCCTTGTCTGGCTTGATCCCCTTGCATCTGCTCCTGCATTGCGGCGGGGAATAGAGAGCCTAGCTTGCTGGAGCGGCCAATGCTGCCGGTACCCGTAATGCCAGGGCTGAAGATGCCACCGCCTCCCAATGTTGAGAGACTAGGTGACTGAAGATCAGCCATGGTGCCGAAGATGGGATCTCCGAACCCGGTAGAGAAGGCGGACCTCTCTCGAGTGGGAGTCCCAACAGCGCCAGAAGACCAAGCCGAAGCACCTCCCAGGGTGGGAAGACCGCCGAGACCGCCCAGACCAGAAAAGCTGCGGTTGCCTGCGGCACTGGAAGTCTGGCTACGGTCGATAGAAGGCAGATCCATTCCCGACCCTATCCTTCGCATCGAGCCAAATGGGCCGGACGTATCTCGAAGACCCGAGAGCCCAGGGTGGTGGGTGGTTTGAATGTCGGATCCGTCGGTTTCGACATCGTCAGCGTCGATCCGTTCGCCGTGCGGGCTTTGGTAAGGATTGGTGTTGGTCGGGCTAGTAGGCTCCTGGCCTTGGAGTAAGTTCGGCGTGGGGTTGCGAGAATTCTCGTGGCTCTGCATGAGCTCTCTGAAGCCCGGAATACTGGATGTCATCCCAAAGGCGGAGAAGCCCAGCTGGTCAGCAGTTTGAGAAGGTGCGCTGGCGTCCTGAGATCCTCCAAGGGCAGCGCTTCCACTGCGAGCCTCCTCTGCAAACGGATTGGTCTCACTGCGGCCAGTGCGCGTCTTGACAGTTTCCCCCCAAGGTGACTGCGAGCGTTTCTCTCCCTGGTCTTCGGCCAAACGTTCCAGATTGCTGAGGGAAGGCTTCTCCTTGATGGAGGCCGAAATATCCTCTGAGCTATCCTTGGAGAATAAGCCCTTAAGGCGACTCTCGCCGCGTAGACTTCCGAAGCCCGGCTTCTTCTCCGTGGTTGGAGTTTGAGAAGCGCTCGTTCCTAACGAGAAGGCCCCAAAGGCTCCCATCGGCGAGAAGCTAGCGCTCTGCGAAGCGGCGCCCCATGGAGAGCTTGGTGCGCCAGTCGCAGGAACCACAGGATTGGTAGAGCTCCGTTTCAGGGAACCAAACGGAGAGGCCACTTCTCCAGAGCCACCGTCTCGGGCAGGAGCTTCCTTATCCTTCTGATCCCACTTGGAGGTAGACGTAGGCTCGCGAAAATCGGTTTTGCGGCGTAGTAACGACGGAGGCGGGGTAGAGGTAGACGGCTCGTCGCGGAAGAAACGGGAACCACTGGTGGTAGGGGACATGGCGTTACTCACGGAATCGCCGGTCTCCCGACGCCTAGGGCCAGGGCGCGCGGAGCTGGGGGAGGAAGTGCTGTAGTTGTTCGGATACGAAACGGATGCCTTGCGTCCTCCAGTGGCAGCACCGGTATTCTCCTTGGTGGCATTCGTTGGTGGAGGCTTGAGCGGGGAGTTGACCGAAAGGGAAAATAACTACACTGTTCAGCACGGTACTTTCTAACTTGGATCAAAGGCGATCTTCAGGTGTCAGAACCAAAGGGGCACACAAAGACAAGACAAACCTCTTTCTCATCGTCAGTCATATCCACTAAGCCCAGAGGCTCGACCTGCCCGCCGTGATCCCAACAAACCTCAGGCCCGGAGGGATTATCCTTGGAATCCTCTCGCTTTCCCCATGCTCCGTTGGTGGGTGAGGTCTCCACGTGAGGGTTCCAGTCGGCGACAAAGTAATCCGCAACGTTTTTGCCTAGAGCACCCGACTCACGCTGAGCTTTGTAGAGACTCAACAGTTGTTCTTTGGAATAACGGTTCTCGCCGGCCCCATTGCGGAGTGCGCTGGGTTGATTTGAGGTCATGTGTGGAGGAGTATAAGCACCGACCGTCGGATGCGTAGCAGATGTAGTTTGAGGAAGGTCTCGCGTCTGAGAAGGGTTCGTTGCGACTGACGGTCGGCGGAAAGTCTGTGTTGCTCCGTTCATGCGAGTTCGAGACCTGGGAAAGCAAGGTATGAGTTGTCAAAGAAAGTTTCAGGCTAGGTAAGGACACGTCCGCGAAGAGGACAGAGAAGAAAACATATGAAAATGCAGCTCAGAGGAATGAGACAAGATGCATACCATTCTCCACCGGCAGTTCCGTCACCTCTTCTGCTGGAAGCGTCCTGAGTATTGCCAGCAGCGGCCGAAGCAAAACTTGAAGGAAGTGGCGTAGGCATTATGGAAGCAATGGCTGACTGATGAAGGTAAAATCACCGGTTCAGCGAGAAAGAGGTAGAGAGTCGAATCAAGACAAAACTCGTCGCGTGAGAGAGTTGATTCTCTGTGTGTTGTAGTGGCGGATTGGGCAAGTTGAAGGGAACGTTGCGTGGGAGAACGACGCACGACACGAGAGCAAAAGAGTAGGTAGCTAGAAGAAGACTAGTAGATCAGCAACCGACCGCAGAGCTGTAAGTAGACAGGTATTAGAGGCAACATTTGAGGGAGCTGAGGGCACAAACTTTGACTTTTCAAATGAGATGTTTATTCCTTGAGATAGAGACAAGAACGCTAGACGATCCAGGTCGAGATCAGGAAGATCGAGTAAAGTCGCAGATGGTCTCAAGGTCGTTTCTTGTCCTGGTGGAAGTTCCTGCACAGAAAAATGGACGAGGCGGCGGGCGAATGGCAGGCGGCGCGTGGAATTATCACACGGGTCTCCAGACTTGGGCTGTTTTCGTTGCCAGCCACTTTACGCGGTTTTACCATACAGGGCATAGTCAAACAAACGCACAAAGAATGGACCTCAGCTATCTACCTAGAGTATCAAGTCAATTAGACTAGAGGATTGCGAGAGACGTGTATGTAGGACTACCATAAGATCATAATTAACTCGTAGATCTATCATATGATATAGAGAGGTAGATAATTGTGATTGATTAGATTTCACTCACGTCAGAAACATCAGCGACAAAGCTACAGCTACTGATATCTGGAATCGGCAGGTGATCGGTGTACGGCATGGTAAAGGGCGGTCCAGTGCGTGGTCATAACTGCCCCAGACAAACCTACAATGTCCTACTGCCACGTCCACTGCATCACTGGTGCTAGTCAAACGCCGCCTTTAATTTCAGTCTGTACGAACGCCTGAAGACGGCTGGGCTGTGAAGACGCAATATGCATCCATAATGCATTGATTCCTGGTTTGTTTGCTGGAACAAAGGGTGAAAGTGGAAGAGGTATTTATGGTGCATCCTTCTATCCAGATGCAAAGGGATGCAAGGCATGAAAGGCAAGGTGGATGGCATTTACCGGTCATACATACAACATGCCTCACCATCACCAGCCTCCGCATCTGATGTTGAAGCCTCAGGCACCGGTTATCCTCAGGACAAGAGTCTTTGTCTGCACAGAAATCATCAATCAATGATGGATGTCAGGATTGGCGCTCTGTGTTTGTCTGCTGTCTGTTTGCTGAAAGACCCCGTAGCATGGCCATCTCCACAATACCCATACCGGTCTGGATATATATCTCCAGCATGCTCCTAAGCCAACAAGCACATCTCTACATCACAACGCATCGGCTTTCCCCAAGATGAAGCAAGACAAGAACGCTATGCCATATGCCTGGTACTGGCACGGCAAACCCCTCCGGACTGGTCTTGCCCAGGGAGAGAAGATCAGACCCGTCTGTACCGGATCACATATCCTTCAAACGCCCGACCACTGTGCGCCTGATCGGCTGTGCTGTCCTCCCAATATCCCGGACAAACCATCCTGTCCCTGCGGACATGGACATGGACATGGTAACAACACCGAAAGCCACCACTGGATCCCAGAGCCGCCACCGCAGAAACCACACTCCTGCTCTCCTGAAGCGCAAGCGCAAGCGCAATCAAGACATTGCGGTCCGGAAGGCCACCAAGATGAAATCCCCAGCTATTTCAACCCTCCGCGGCCTCCAGCCTTCACCTGTCATGACTATCCATGCGACATTCCCCGCCAAGAGCCATGCCCTCTAGACAGATGCTGCACAGCCGAAGGCTCTTGCCATCAAGGAGATCCATACTGCCAGACCTCCCAAGACATCCCATACCCAGCACCCAGATGTAAATTCTGCCCGCCCCATCCCAAGTTCGAAATGCATTGCTCCGACTCACCGGGACCGAGGAGCCAGCATCATCATCAGTTTGCATCTGCACCGATGAAATGTCAACAAAGTTTCACTCGATTCGAGAGCTCTGACCGCTTCGACTGCTGCGAGGATACCTTCTTCAGCAAGTGCGAGTATTCCACCAAGGAGTCGCTGGAGACGGGCCCCGATGCGGACTTTGAGACGAGGTCTTATCATCGCCGGCGTCCGTGGATGAATCATCAGATACATCGCAGATACTAAGTTTGATTCTGGTCAGCATTGATGTCCGCAGTGTCAGTGCAAGATCGGGGGCGATTTGGAGGTTGGCAAAGCAAGTCAGAAGCTGGATGCCCGGTCCTCCCTGAAGATTCATGTAGATGGAATTCTCCTGATAGCACACTGAGATCCTCTGTCGATTCAGCTCAACGACAGCAAAAAATGAAATTTAACCTTGTTTTCTATTCCTGCAACCGCACTTCTGTCATAGCTACAGCCATATTGGTGTTTGAGAATGAATATTGATTTGTCCTACCGGGGTTGTTCGAGATGGCATAGCTACTATGCACATTTTACCACACAAATTGATGGTTCATCATGCAAATAAACATGTATATCATCGCTTGTGACTGCCATGGTGATCTTCATTCTTCAGTAGTAGTATCAATAGTTCACCGCAAATCCGTCCAGCCTCGGTTATCGATAACGGCCATCATCGCGTCATACCCGCACGGATTACTGATCATCGATGTGCATTGGGATAGATTTTCCAAGCTCAGATTCCAATTCCCTCTTTCCATCTGTCAATTATACGTCCCAACTACGTACGAACTGCCAGAGACCTGGCAAAACCGTCACAATGTCAAAAGCAATCTTCATGTCCCAAGTCGATGGCAAACCCGGCCAAGTCTACTACCCCCTCTCCCTCCAGACATTGCCTATGCCGACACCCCAGGGGCGCGAGCTCCTGCTCAGAATGACTGCGGCCTCACTCAATCATCGAGATGTTTTCCTTCGGCAGCATTTGTACCCCGGGGCTACTTTCGATGTTCCGCTCGGCGCAGACGGGGTGGGAGTGGTTGTCGGCACCGGCCCCGATGTGACGAATCCCGAACGGTGGCAGGGCAAGCGAGTGATTCTGAACCCCGGGACGGGCTGGCAGGATTCTCCCGACGGACCGGAAGATCCCAAGGGCTATCGCATCATGGGCGGAACAAAGTTCTACAATAAGGGTACACTGCAGGAATACCTCACCATTGAAGAGTCCGAGGTGGAAGAAGCTCCCGAGCATCTGTCGGATGCGGAAGCCGCTGCGTTGCCATTGACTGGATTGACGGGATGGAGAGCCTTGGTGGTCAAGGCCGGCGAAAGGAATTCTGGCAAAGGCGCGGCTGTATTGATCACGGGAATTGGCGGTGGTGTTGCGCTGATTGCTCTCCGTTTCGCGGTGGCTAGGGGTGCGGATGTCTATGTGACGAGTTCGAGCGAGGACAAGATTCAGAAAGCGGTGGCACTGGGTGCAAGAGGTGGTGTGAACTACAAGGAGGAGGGATGGGAGAAGAAACTCTTGGGTATGCTTCCCAGCGGCAAGCGGAACTTTGACGCCATCATCGACGGTGCAGGTGGTGACTCTGTCGAGAAGGCAGCCAAGTTGCTCAAGGTATGACGTCCAACTGCGCGCCTACCCTAAGCCCGACTGATTGAGATAGGCTGGTGGTGCCCTCTCCGTTTATGGAATGACGGTGTCTCCCAAGATGCCTTTCCTGATGCAGGCTGTTTTGAAGAACATTGACGTCCGTGGCTCTACAATGGGCTCTCGCAAGGAGTTCAAAGAGATGATTGAATTCGTCAAGGCGAACAAGATTCATCCAGTGATTTCTCGCGTTGTGCAGACCGACTTGAGCGATATCGAGGGACTTGACAGTTTATTCCAGGACATGAAAGAAGGGAAGCAATTCGGGAAGCTGGTAATTGAATTCGGCAAGGCTTCAGGAAGCAAGCTATGATTTTGCAGAAGATCTTGCACAATTTCTCCGCCTATTCAGTGTGGATTGACGGGCAACTGCTGAATATATAACACGACACTAGGAAACATAGACGCGATATAGTACATAGCTCACGAATGATGATCTCAATTGTGGTTTTCATGTAGCGGGTGGCTCTTTCCTTGGGTGACTCCATACACAATTGCTGCACTATAACTAGCAGGACACATCTACGGGCATGAGAGTTCGTCAGCATCACAAGCTCAGTGTACACGAGCGACAGACAATCATTCTTTTGCAGCAGCTTATCTTGAACAGTCTAGTCATTCATTCCTTAGCATCTATCACAAAGAAGACACTGAGTGCCGACCGAGTCACCATGAGTATCAGAGTTCGACCATACGAGCCCGTCATGTCCCCCGATTTATCCATCTCCCAGTCCCAGTCGACATTAGACTCCGAATCTTCTCTCCCATCAGCGGAGATGACTTCCACATCAGTCGATGTGAGTCAAACCCGCAAGACAAAATCCACAGACTGATAATTGCCTCTGCCAGAGATACTCCGCAGCGCTGGACGCACTAGACGTCAGCAACCATAACCTCGAATACAAGCTCGCGAAAATCCAAGCACGCAATCTGCGCCTCAAACTCGACTTGATGAGACTCCAACGCCACATCACATCCTTCCACCACGATCTCCTCGCCACCTGGGAAGCCGACATCCTAACAAACCTCATCGAAGCGGTCTACCAACGCCAAGGTCGGAAACTACCCCGGGGACACGCCATCAGCGACCCGAAAAGGCTCGATCGGAAGGCTCTGTCGGCGATGTATACCACGGCAGCGGGGAAAATCGGCAGGAGGACGCTTAGGAGTATGTTCGGTCTATCGCAGCATTATTGGTTAGCGTTGCAGAAGTACGATGAGGTGGGTGCACTCGGCTTCATCATGTCTGTTGCGCTGTCTGACTGAGTAGATTGCGCATCTGCGGAGTACGAGTCCTTCTCGCACGGAGGGTACGTTTGCTCGGTGGTTGATGACGGAAAGGGAGACGAATCCTAAACGAGCGGGTTTCTGGGCTAGATTGTTTCCTGTTTGTTATGGGAGGACTGTGGAAGAGAGCTCGAAGATGGTGTGAGGGTGGTTTTTGGATGAAGGGTAGAGAGTGTGGCTGATGTGGATGAGTCTTTCCTTGACGCAGTAGATAGAGAGTATTGCTATCCTTATTTACAGGTTCAGTTGGGTTGCTTTGATTCTCAGCTGTGATGTGTATGACACGCCGGTAGGACTCAGGCCAGATTATGGTGAGCGTGGCAGGTTACGGCACCTCCTCCTAATGAACTGTCCAAATCCAGACAGTAGGATACTCTGCAGAAGTACGACTAGTAATGGTCAAGAGTAGTTGCATTACAGTATATCTCAGCAATTCAAAACAGCTTTATCAACATATATCCCAGAGTCCAAACATCAGCCTTTGCTCGAAATCATACAACTGCCAGGCAGCATGCTAGAAAGTAGAAACCTGCAAGATTCTCACTGGAACACCCTAGGACACCATGCTTAGCACACTCAGTTCCTGTGTGACAGGGAACTGACAGACAGCCTGCTATCCTGGGCAGGCGAATGTGAAACTAGTGCAATGGCGGTTGGACCTTTGAACTCCATCCGTGAGCCAGCTGTCAAATCACCATTCGTGCTCCCCGAAAGTTGAGGAGAGTGGTCCGTGGCTATTGAGAATGGTGCGATATGAGCCTGAGCCTGAGCCCTGATATGTTATTCTGTCTCAAGTGTCTTCTTTCAACAGTTTGAGGCTGGCTGAATGCTGTCATGCTCGGGTGCGTTCTGGGCTTTTGGTTAGCAATACCCTGGATAGAGAGAATTGGCACTGTCTCTGTAGGTATCTCTATCATATTGTGCGCAGCGAGCACTATAGTGAGGTGACTTGGGACTGGCGTTGTCCTAACTCCAGCAAACGAGGTGGACCGTGGCTGTATATCCGGACGAAAATAAACTGAACAGGTTGACGCCGAATAACCAAATCAACGAACAGAGACATGTAGACGAGCCAGGGCGCAAACTGTAGATGACCACCACTCACCAGAACCTGGAAGTGGTTGAGTGGTGAGTCTGGCGTGGAACGCGGGCTTTATTTAGCATACTCGACTCAGACATTCTGTCGTTAGTGGCATGGTGATACTATTCGTAGACAGGGGCACCTATGGCGCGGTAAGCTCAGATTCAGCTACACATGACAGCGACACGGTTGGCAGTAGATAGAGCATTCTGCTGCTCTTGAATCTTGAACAAGTCTGCTTAGAAGTAGCCACTGAGTTGTGGTGGTTACTGTGCTGGTGACCAAGCATGTCTTCATCCAGCTGCTGTTGGTGGATGCTGCGTCGCTGGCTGTCTGCCACTGGGCAGCCCAACGCAGGATCTGAGCACAATGTCACTCACTCCTCATCAATCAATATTGACCAGAGATATAGAGTATGATTGCAATAGCCGGTATATGCAGATTCTCATCCGAGTGAACCCGAGCTCTAAGCTCGACTGATCGGGCCATCGGGCCAATTCCAATTCCGTTCACTAGCCCGTGACGGTGAATATGAAGTCATGCAAGTCAGGTCATCTTTTCAGCCATCCCACCGGAGTTATCATCCCACAGCTTTCCGTCGGGTGAGATCGACGGTCGGCTTTCGCTTTGGATGGGTGACTATGCGTCGTTTAGGACTAGGAGTCCCTGAGCGGGAAGGGTGAAACATTTTCTGTTTTTGATTAGGGTTCTGCGAAGATCAGTGACCAGGCACCGGGGAAACTTTTGGGGCGTCGTTCCTGATTTTGAGATCTGATGATAGGAATCAAATCAAAGTTTGATAGACTAGATAGTCTGATGGGCGGGGAAAGTACAGCATCAGCATGTGTACTCGCCAACACCGTCGTCGCAACTCGCAACGTGTTGGTTAGATTGACAGACCTAGTGCGAGTAACAAAGAATAAACATCAAGCAAGCCAGGAGTGACCAGACTATTGAATTTTTGTTCCATTCCCCTGGCTATCTGCTTTTAATCCGGAGTCTAGCTAATTGCAAAGCTTCGATTATCATCAACCTTTCATGCTCATGCATTAGTCTAGATAGATACTCCGTACTTGCCAGCACCAGCACTTGCAGTCGTAAGAATCCATCCTTCGTTTCGAGCCCGTGCTTGGCGCTCATCACGCAGATACTCCGTAGTAAACGCGTTACAACAGTACAGACTTTGCAGTAGTCCAGTCAAGCCGCTATTATATCTGACATGGCCTAGAAGACTACACGGTCTACACCTGCATTCTAGTATGAGACCAAGGTAAGGGTCCAGTCCCTCATTTCGGATCGTGCTGATTTCGGCGCTGAAGTAAGGATCAAGGGGACCCTGGCGGGGCTTGAGTGCAGGAGATTTCCTGAAGGACACCTGCGTCTCCCACGGGACGCAAAGCAAACTGTATACATTCCTTCCTTGCGAGTTGTGACTCCTAAAATCCCTTTTCATCTATTCAGAACCGGCTATGTCAGTCGTGGATGTTTTGGTCGGGGTGTGGAGTGTGGACGATTCTTCCGCGAGGATCCCACATGGTCTTGGGTCTCTTGGCGGAGTGATTCTACTTAAACAGTTAGTACCGTTTCCGCTTTATCGTAGGGTAGGGTATCTACTCCGTACTAAGGACGACCAGATGAGAGCATTAAAGTCTATCTACCTCTTGACTCTTGTCAATGATCAGCAAGTAAGCTCATACTTTCATCGCACGGTTGAGTCCGGCGCCAATCTGTACTATTGCCTGCCTCTCACCTGGACCACAGTCCTTCATGTCATCATATGTGTAGTAAGGGATGCGAGCATGAGCTGGAGGTTTTGCAGAGGTACCTGCGTCCTGCGCCGCAAGGGTTCGCAAGATTAACCAGATTAGGGAAGTGAAGCTCTATCGAGTCATCTACAAGTATAGCAGCGACAGCACTCAGCAGTATGAGTAGAGTTTATCTTTGTTTACTACGAGTAGTAATGCTGCAAACTCTGAAGCACAGAGCCACAGACTGATTACCGCAAGGGTATTGCCAGGGGTTCTCAGATAAACACTTCAAAATACAGCAGTCCATAGTACGGAAATCAACATCAGATTAGGGCACCGCACCACAGCATCCATGGATCATCCGTGCCACTGCTTCCAAGGATCAAATCTCTGCACCATGGCAATGACCGGCCCGGAGGACCCCATCGGAGGATGATCTTTAGACATAACATGGTAATGGCATAGCATCGGAATCACCGTTGGCACCGAGGGTCCGACCAAACCGAACCGCGGCTAAAGGTTAGTGCCAGAACCAGGGTTAGAAGTTGATGAATGGACCCTCACCCAAGTTTGCTCTTTATCTAGGGATCCATCTTCTATCGTGGATCAAGGGAATCAGGAATCACAGGATGGATGAAACTGATTTCCCCGAACTTTTGCCGATACTGTGTCCGCTTGTTTTTCGCGGAGAAAAAGGTTCAGGGTCGTGCACAAAGTATGACACTACTGAAAGTGAAATGAATGAAAACTAGGTTTCCTTTCTAAAACCGATCGTCGACAAGATCAGTTGATAATGAGAACAAAACAGCCGACAGGACTCGGTAAATTCAATTGCATTTTTGAGGAGGTCGTATTCGTACTTCGTAGCTTATCGTATCGATAGGAAGATAACAGCCTTATGAATAGTCATTTCGGGTGCCACTGCCCGGATTTAGATAGGAGTAAGCTCATAAATTGCACTGCAATCTGTACCCGTTCCTTTCAATCTCGGCCATGGCCCTGAGCCGAACACAATCGCACCCGAGAATACTCAGTATTGTCAATTGTCGTTTAATAGGCACCCGCTTGGCAGACAAGAATATCCGGCCTACTCCGTATCTCTCTACGGAGTCTGCGCCGTCTACGGGATATTTCTGAAAGGATCTCGTGGATCAATGATCATACTTGCGTCCGGGCCCCACTCCGGACGCCGGAGGACTTCGGTGCAAACTGCAAATGCGATATTTAGCCCTAACAATCTATCTACCGACTTACCGAGTAAAAATAAACACGTTGACCTCGGCTGACCGCTGCCGTGCTTCAGCTAGCTTTGAGATTGGACTGTCCCATAAGCAGGTACTAGAACTAATAGTACGGAGTAGTAGTTGATCAAATCCTTCAAGCTGTAGCATTTGGTGCGGCGATGGACGCTTCGAAGGAGTTTCTAGTGATTTGCTGCTTGTGGATGTTAGTCTAGGTTCCAAGCACTATCTAGTAGGAATTTTCGCACCAGTTATTTTCCGTGAGGGACAAAAAAGGGATTCTGGGGCAGCCTGGCAGGAGACTGGCGACTTGGCAAGGTCCGAAGGATGGATGATCATTTGCGATCTGCGGTTCTTATTCTTTCGCCCCATCCCTTCTCCCCTCTCTCCCAGTCGGACAGTCCCAGGTACTGAGGTGTATCATGGGTCGATCTCACGAGGGAGCCGTCTCATGCTTGACTTCATTATTAGTAACACTTCACAGTTCCCTGCAAGAGAGCCAGGCCAGGTCTTCCGAAGTCCGATTGCCATTGTCTACTGGTATGGTCGCCAAGAGTATCTCACTGTGTCAGCCACTGTATCAGCTCTATCAAGGGCTCCTGCCACAGATGAGCAACGTCATACTTGATTCATCCCTTGACTATGAGCAGGGAAACAGAATTTTCGAGGGTCGCGCTTTGCTGTCAAAGTGTCAACTGGAGCTAATGACCAGTTCTTTTTCAAGAAGTGGTCAAACTTCGATAATTCTTCCGTACAAAGATAGACAGAGGCTTAACAATAAGGTAACAGTGCAGAGTTGCTCTCGCTGCTCGCATCGTGCCACCTCGGACTATTGTCAGCAAATCATTGTCGAAGTCATCTGAATTTGAAAGGGGACGGGCTCAACTTGGCCCCCCTGTCAGTGGGGTGATCCACCCCAGCCCTTTCTGTCCAATAGGAAATGTCAATCCTTACATAGTCTGAAAACCCATGCAAGGTTTGCTATGTTTAGCAGCTGGTTAGATCGACTACATCCGCGTTTTTCCCGATCTGGTTCCTACACTTCCCCCAACTGGTCAAGTGAGGTCATTAGCTGCCTTAGCACAGAAGTATGATCAATCAGCAGTGATCACCGTGATGTATCACGTACGGAGTAGCAGGTACTGCTACTCCATGCTCCGTCCAGCGATGATAAATATTGCAGTCAGTCAGACACGCCTGCTATGAGCGCATAAGCCTGTCGATATATGCAGTTGTCCCAAAATGACTGCCAGTACACAGCTGCTCTTCCACGCACAGGATTCAGGAAGCAACTGAGAGCGAAAAAACTGACCACCCTTGCATGTGTAGAACTACCCAAATATGAGCACTGTGAGTCATCAAGCTCGTGTTGAAACCTCATGGCAGGGCCATCTTTGGCAAAACGGCCGCAAAAGATGAATAAACTTTGGCAGAAACCAGCCGTACTCAGTGGAAGATATTATTAGGTCACAGGAAGGGCCTCGCTTACCCAAATCCCATGACAACAACACCGCTAGAATGGTTATCTGACCTGTGGAGAGTAATAGTGCAATGTCGCTGCCGTCATGGCTCTCGTGTTTTCGATGACTTTTTTGTTCCCGGATTCAACTCTCAATTAATGGTACAGATATAGTGGGCCGAATAAGTGCGAGTCAATCTCAATAAGATATCCTCATACAATGTTAAGATTGCTGTCATCCCTCAGGATCAACATTCCGTGGAAGTTTTAAACGGCACGACCGTTGCTCCATCCATGAGGCCAAGACCCTAAGGCTTGCTTGGTAGGGAGTTGTACAGAGTACGGAGGACGTGTATCAGATTGTACCCGGAGGGCCACAAGACGTAGAAAATGATTTGTCGAGTCCATCCATGATTGGCATTAGTCTGCCATGCGCTTTTTTATCTCAGGCTGCCTAAGTACGGAAGATGCCCATTTAGGCAAGGACAGCGTCCCGAATCCCGTGGAGGGTCCAAAATAAGAAATCGTCAAAAGAACGGTTCAGCTGGGCACTGGGGCAGGTGATAGCAATTCTTGATATCGGCACGAGGTGGAGACCCTTTTACATACGGTCCATACCACCGATACCAGTGAAGTAATAGTAGCCTAATAATATGCTTGGGACTTTGGGTGCTCGATGAAAGTCAAACCACGGCGTAAGCACGGTATTATTCCGTGGTTCGGGACTCGGGAGAATTGGCTCAGACAGCTCTGATGCAGTTTACCCTTCTTGGAGACTGGAATATGGAATCGAGTTGTTTGACAAGGATTTCGGCAAAGCTTTCCAGAGTGTTGATCTTATTGGATAAACAACGCGCAGAATTGGGCCATCTTGAACCACGAGGCCGAAAGAAGAGGTTCAGACGAGAATCATGGAAACAGTCAGAAAGCAAAGAAGAGGCGGTGCAGTCACCAGATACTACCTTACCCTACCTTAGTTAGGTTCTTAGTTGGAACTACAAAGCAGTACTCCGTACTAAGGTAGATACTCGAGTCCGTACTCCGTAGTTGTCCTTTCCTAGATTTTCCTAGCCATTCAGGCAGAACCATTTTTACTTCCGTTTCTATTTGTATACGTTACTGTATTGGTGGATACTAAAGGTAGGTAGCTCTACTGCTAGCCTTGGCGGTAACGGGAAAGAACAGAAAGAACCCGCAAAAACAAACTCCACCAGCATCATCGATTTATCCAGCGGTAGCCGAATCCCTGTTACTCAACGTCTCTGGTTTCCTTAGCCATCTTGGTATGCTTAGAATCGATTGACTTGAGTGAACGGAGCAAGTGCATGGTATCCAGTAGGTGCAGAGTAGATACCAACCACTGATCAAGAAACCGACCATTCCTTCGTTCCCCCACCGTCTTTCTGCAGCCTTCTTGAACCGACCCCATGCTTCCTGGGAGGACCCACTCTTTGCAGGCCGGCGGCACTGAACGGTGGCTTTTCCGAAAGCTCTACTGGGCTCCTCCGTACTGCTTTTCTTTGCCAAAGCTCATTGCTCAGTGGCTATCTATTTCATCCTCTCACCTTGCTTGTTACAAATAGACGTGAGTTGAAAGTAACAGGACTGTACAGACTGCAGACAGATGAAGTACTCAAGTACTCCGTACTCCTAGTCTAATGATTCATCATCATTACCTTATGTTATGACTCTCTGCTCGCCTCTTTTGCACCATTCTACAAACTTCCCACCTATAATGCACAGATTAATATTAATATTCTTTTCAATATCTTCTTGCCTAACGGCTCAAGCTAACTCGTTCCAGAAAGAACACCTCCACTTGTTTTCTCTCTCAAGTCGTAAAACAAGGAAATTTTGATACTGCCAGGAACGAAAATAGGGAACCTGGGTCTCTCATGCTGTTTCTGTATTGTTCTCCGAATCAGCGGACACTACCTATGGTTTATAGCAATAGTGGTAGTAGGTGTTATTATTGTCATCATGACCTTTTTATTATTAGATATCTATTAACGGCTCACTGTTCAGCTGGAGAGGTGGACTCCATCCATACCTTACCAGTCCAGGGATCTTCTTCGACCAACCAGCCATTAAGTTAGGCTGTCTTCGGTTACGCTCCGTATCATTGTTGTGATTGGGTAATAGAATAAACTGGAGCTGGATAGGTAGGTATGGTCCCACGAGTTAACTTAGTCGCCTCGCATAAAAAAACAAATACGGGAAAAAAGAATCATGCTGCTGGCTGCTGCTGCTGCTGCTGTATCATGGTAGTATCCAGGACCCTTGTGCCACAACTGCTAGGTACTAACTTAAGGTACCTTGCTAAATAAACCACTTACTACTTCGAGTGCCAGAGAGATACCTAGTAGGGCATCCACCCACTTCCAGCACCACCAGCAACCGTACTTTGCAGGGCCTTGAGACCAAAAAAGATCTAGTGATGAAGACTAGAAAAAAAGCTACTCCGTATCTATCTACTAGTCTATTCCTTTAGATAAGTTCCTTGACACCGGTGCGTTGTGCATCCCCCGCCACACTGCCCTAGCAAGTAGCCAAAGTCACCATCCCATCCATCAGACCCTCTACCACCACAGCCTCGGTCTTAAAAAAGGAAGGGGAGGAGCAAATCAAAAAGAAGTAATAATCTTATATCTCTCGTCATCTCGTACTCCTACTTCTACCTCTCCCACCTCCTCCCGTACATCTATCTCACTTTCTCCCTCCCCCTCCACATCTTCCTGAGATGGCAGCTTGAGGAATTTCGATTCTTCTTACTTTCGCTTTATTACATTCGCTCATCACACGTTCGCCATCACGCTCGCTTGTTATTTGCGCAAGGATATTATTACGTTCGCTATATTTGTTGGCTGAAGAAAGAAACGACATCGGTGGATCGACTTATTCAATATTCAATATACCCTATAATAGTTAATCGCATCGTTCGCGGATATCACGCCCTCGTTGATTGTGTCGACCACCTTCACCTCCATCTGGGCCCGAATCGACTTATTGCAGTTTCTGGGAAATTCAAGGGAGGATCAAACCAATATTGACGGACTATTATTACCACCTCTTCCGCTTGAACTACCTTCCAGTCCCGTGCGTTTGTTCGGTTTCGACTCTCAGTTGACTGTAGAAACGACTCCCCCGCAAAGCCGTTTGCCTGGAGATTAACTCGTTACTCTTTTGGACTTGATCTCCTTTCCAGCAATATCATCCCTTTCGGCTTCATTTGCGCCTTGAATCAATATCAAAGTGGGACCTAGCTCGTCCAATTTCCTGCCCGCAGCAACGTCGTTCAGGAGGTGGTGGTGATTCTGGACCCTACTCGTCTTGGACAGGTGTCTCGGTTGAAAGCACCACATCTGCCCAAAAAAGCAGAGATTATCTCAAACCTGGGCCCCTTTTGGGAAGCGAGAGAGTCTCTTGAAAGTGACAGGAACTCATTAATTTGACAAGGTTAGTACCTCCCCTCCTCCCCTTCGCCACTGCTCTGCGGGTGCCTTGCATCAAAATCAGTCCCCTTTCGTGTCCCCTTTTGCCTCCTCGACTCCTTGCTTCATCCAGGTCGTGCCTCTGGTGCACAAGGCCATTAGGAAAATTAGGATTCATGTTACTCCAGCATGCGCTTGTCATAATTTCCCCGTGAACCTTGTGTGTTTGTTGTTGACATTGCTAGGGCGTAGGTCATTTCGTCAGTCGTTTCGGTGGACCTTAGATTTTGCATATTAGCTGTCAAGTTACCTCAGGTGAGACCTGGTTAGATCTTTGCTGTCCTCTATCTCACTCGGTAAGTCTTGCTAGTCTATGCAGAAAGCCGGTCCTCTTTACTTTGCGAGGTTCGTGCTCACCAGCTGAGTAGTTCGTGGCCCGCCTGCAACCGAATCCCTCTATGGTCAGCGATTCCGGGAAATCCTGAGACTTCGTTCGCTTAGAGAGAGAGATAGTCAAGCGAAAAAGAAACAAAAACGCCTCACTCCAATATCTGTTCTGTTTGACAAAGATCGCTTGCCATCGTGAGACTTTCTGACGGATCTTCACTATTGTCCCGTCGGGATCGACCATACTTGGAGAGTCAATATCTCGTCTGCAAATGCACCCGCTGCTCTCATAGGGTGTTTCGGACTAGATTTGTCAGTAGCGTGGCCTGTCATTGACGCCTATCCTGCTGCCAACCTCTGCTGGTTTCAGCCTTCCGTGTTGAATACTGGTCGCTGATTCGAAGCTGCCTCGTCACGCCTGTTCTTCTGGAGACTGACATCGTACCGTCACTCGTTTTGTCTCGGAGAGCTCCTTGTGGTGCCTTTCCGACGTCCTATCGTTTTTCCAGGATAAATTGCCTGTCATTCGCTTCTTTAGGCTGTTGTGTTCCGTTGCAGTTGCTGCAACATTTTCAAACTGGCTTACTCGAAGACGCACGGTATTCTGGTAAGTCAGAGTCCCAAACTTCTGTTTCTCTCATTGCTGCCCAACTACCACTGCTCTCTTCTCTTCCCCCTTTTGATCGCGTCAGTTTCTCAATGTTGACTCAATCCCTGTTTCGCCGCGGAACTCCTTCGGATTGTGTGCTCTTTTGCTCTTCCTTGTGCTAACCCCTTTGCCTTCGCAGTTCGACCCCGACTTCCAGACACCTCTCATTCTAGACGAGTCGCTGGACTTCTCGGATCCTGAAGAGTCACGATTTGCCGGCGCTTTTTCAGACGGCCTCCTGGCCAAGTCTGAGCCCTTCCTGTCTATGTCGACTTTTCAGAAACCCCCGACGGCGGCCTTGCTAGGTAAGTTTATGCTCTCTTTCTTCCTTGAGCACTGCTGCTATATTGGCAAACGGAGACGACTGACCGTCTTTCAGATTACGAGTCTACGCGATCTCTGCATAACGGTGCTTCCTATTCCACCTATGGCCAGACTCCTTATGTGACCTCCACCTCGCTTGTCCCATCGCCCATGGCGGATCAAGCCAGTCAGATTTCTGACTGTGGCCCATACTTGCCAAATCAGGAGTATGCTAGCTCGTATGAGGAGAGCCGGTCCCCCATACTTGGTGGAGAGTCCCGTCAGTTGCCGGAGGTCATCTCATATGATCCCCAGAGAGGATCGGAAGGAACGCGGGTATTTGTGCAAATTCAGTGCCCGTATGATCTTCACTCCTCTCCGTATGCCACTCTCTATCTTGTCTTCGGGTCGAAGAAGTGCGAATGTCTCCCACATTTCGTCGGCCTGCAGGGGTCGTCCTTTCAGTATGCTCTCTCCGTTGACACTCCCCCGTTCCTCGCCACGGGATCCCCATCACTTGCCGTGCCCCTGCAAATCGCAATCGATAACCATCATGGAGGCTCGGTCACCACGCTGCAAGTCGGCGTTTACACATATGAGCATACCTCGCAAAACTCGCCCACCGATGAATCGCGCAAGAGAAATATTTCTTCCTACTCGCAGAATGTCAATTACAGGCCAATCAGACGGGCACGGGGACAGACGGGACATGAGGACCGTACGCCCTCCTATTCACCATACTTGCAGCCGCTTCCCGCGATGAACGGATTCTTGCCTCCATACCATGCGAATGCTTCGCCCAGGGTTGCGCCTGCGCAATATTCCGCTGGATCAACCTCACAGCACTCGTCCATTCGCGCACCTTCCCCGCTTACCCCTTCATGGAGCCCGTCGATTGTCAATGTCAATGTCACTGGCGATTCAAGGGCTCCTGCCTACGTGATCGCTCACAGCTTGCGTCAACACAAGTCTTCTTCGCCGGCAAGGCCTGCGAATCCCACCCTTATTCGGACGTCGACCTTGCAGCAGGCGAATGGGTTAGGGCACGCTCAATCATTCAATCCGTATGCTATGTACCCTTCGAAAGCCGTCCTCAAGCTGAACGGGGACCTTGACTCTATGACGGAGTCGTGGACTCAGGAAGAGCGCGAGGCCAAGCGGCGTCTGGTTCAATTCAGTCGCATGCAGAACGGAAGCACGATCCACGCCGACTTCAAGCCTGTCGCCCCGGATGAGCGCGCCCCCAACAGTATTTGCATCAGCTGCATCTATTGGGAAGGCAAAGACGAATGCTTCGTCACAAGCGTGGACACCATCTACCTTCTTGAATCCCTCGTCGGTGTCCGTTTCACCGTGGAAGAGAAGAATCGTATTCGCAGAAACTTGGAGGGCTTCCGACCCCTCACCGTCTCCAAAGCCAAAGCAGATAGTGAAGAATTCTTCAAGGTTATTATGGGCTTCCCTGCTCCCAAACCTCGAAACATTGAGAAGGATGTGAAAGTCTTTCCTTGGAAAATCCTCAGCCATGCCCTCAAGAAGATTATTGGAAAATACGTAAGTACCAGAAATCCCTCAGCTATGAAATCACTAACGCATGGGTTCAATGGCGTAGTCTGCAAGTTACTCGTCCACCGCTGGGGCGCTGCCGACTCCAATCAGTTCCACCTTCGCTGGCAACGGAGCAGCGTCAGACTCGGGAACGGAGCCGTACAATGCAGCTTCTCCCCAATCAGTTTCGGACGCTGCTCCGTCCAGCAGCTACTGTCACAGCATTGCAACACCAGCCTACTCGCCCGTTGGTTCGTCGGGGCCCCCCATGACAGGACCGTCTGAATTGCGAGCTGTTCTGCCTGCTGTCACTCAAGCGTATCATAGTGTGACATCGGGGTACGCATATCCCGCTGTCTGCCAGCAGCAGGGCCAACTCTCCCTCACAGCTCCTGTCAGTCGGCCCTCATGGGATCACAACAGTCTTGCCCATCATTCTTCAGCAAGTGCAGCCCCCAGTTACAGCTATCTAGCTCCTCTGCCTTATTCGTTGCCCGATCCTTCCCACAGGTGTTGATTCTCCGCCTTGTCTCGCACCATGTTTCCATGATATTTGGTCACTGGAGCCTATAAGGCGTCCTTAATATCGCTTCTCCGCACTGCATCTACCGGCGTTCTGGTCTGTTTTACTTTATATTTGGTTTTGGTTGTTTTCGTGCTGTTCGATTGCGCAACTGTCCTGTCCCTGGTTCTTCTCTCGTCACTCCTTTGGTATTAGCCGCGGCGCTTGGTTATGATCACTCGCAATGATCTCATGTCTCTCCTTGAATACCTTGATGTCTTAATGCCCGGAATGTTCTCGTTCTCTGTTGGTTCTCTGAGCTTCTGACATGGCATACTTAGACGGTGTGTTGTACATTCCTTTTCAGTCTGGGAATTCGTGCGGGCATTTTGATTCCACTCCTTATAAAGGTTGTACATTATATGGCATTGCATGGCGCTGCAGTCGTTCCTTTTGCATTCGCAGGACTGGAAAATCGTGTTTTTTTGGGACGGATCTAATAATGGACAGCTCTGGCGAAGGGACACAAGGATCTCGTGGTTTTAGTCAGGTCGGATTGTTCCTTTTTGTTTCCGCTGCCGGTCTGTTATTTGGGCATCGGGTTGAATATACAGGCATTCGGCATACTCGTCCTTGTTGGTTTTGCGTGCATCTTGAGGCCGATGTTGGCATCTTGATTGACCAGCTTATATGCATAGCTAGGCGTCTGTGAGATTCTGCTTTTTGGGTCTGGTAATTAGTTCAGCTTTATCGATTGTTTTAGTTATAGCTATCCCAGATGAATATTGAAAATAATCTAATCGTCTTTCATTGATCTTTGTTCTTGTTAGGTGCAAAAATGGATTTGATGCCTCAGGATGCTGTGGTCTTAATCTTAAGGCAATAACTCGGGTACGGTATGGTAACGGGAATATCGCTATGGATCGGTCTTATCTTATCGGAGAGTCACCTGACCGGCGGGACATCGGCGCCTCCAACAAAATGAAAAGAGTGAGTCAAACAGGAAACAGAACAGGACTGAGACTGAGACTGACGCTGTGTGACCCTGCCCTTTTCTCCCTTCAATCCCTTCAATTCCAATCTCACCATTTTCCTCAATTGACGCTTGCAAATATCGCTCCGTCTCTTTCTCCCTCTCTACAATCAATTCCTTTGTTCCCTGGCATTCTTCAAACTCTAAAGTCCGCCCCTCACATAGAGAATCTCCCCGCTCCCATTCACACACCATGGAAGGCATCAAGAGCACTTTCGCCAAGTGCAAAGAGCAGAAGCGCGCAGCTCTCGTAGCATACATCACAGCCGGCTATCCCACCGTCGAGGAGACAGTTGACATTCTCCTTGGGCTCGAGAATGGAGGCGCAGGTATGGACGATTTTACCCCGCCGACAACCCTCACATTCGCCTCCCGACCATGAAGCCTCAATGCTAACGCAATCCGTTGAATCTCAACAGATATCATCGAACTGGGAATTCCCTTTACAGATCCCATCGCTGATGGCCCCACCATTCAGAAGGCCAACACCCAGGCGCTGGCCAATGGCGTCACGGTCACCACGGTTCTGAACATGGTCCGTCAAGCTAGAAGCAGAGGCCTCAAGGCCCCGCTGCTTCTCATGGGCTACTATAACCCTCTCCTGCGGTATGGTGAGGAGCGTATGCTCAAGGATTGCAGGGAGGCTGGTGTCAATGGGTTCATCATGGTCGATCTTCCTCCTGAGGAGGCGGTGCGGTTCAGAGATTTGTGTGCTAGCAATGGGTAAGTTTTGTGTCTCGTGTGGGTGTGGGAGTAATGTTACTAACTCTCATAGTCTGTCTTACGTTCCGCTCATTGCCCCTGCCACCTCCGAGTCCCGTATGAAGCTGCTCTGCAAAATCGCCGATTCTTTCATCTACGTCGTTTCGAGAATGGGTGTCACCGGTGCGACGGGAAAGCTGAGCTCGAATCTGCCCGATCTTCTGAACCGCGTTCACCAATGGTCGGGTAACGTGCCCGCTGCTCTGGGCTTCGGTGTCAGCACTCGTGAGCACTTCTTGAACGTGCAGGAACTCGCCGAGGGTGTTGTCATTGGTAGTCAGATCATCACTGTCCTGGGTCAGGCCCCTGCCGGTCAGGCGGCTAAACACGCCGAGGAGTACTTGTCGAGTGTCACTGGCCGCAAGCTGGAGAGAGACCCTCAGGGTCTCTTGACTCGTGAGATCAACGTGTTAGAGGCCGTGGAGAAGGCTCAGGCACCGGCCGTCTCGCAGCCGACCGAGGTTGTTACCGAGGCCGATACTCCTGCGGGTCCTGGATTGGCCGACCAGCTCGACGCTCTCAATGGATCTGGTAACCCTGCTGCTCAGCCATCGCGCTTCGGTGAATTTGGTGGACAGTACGTCCCTGAGTCGCTCATGGACTGCTTGGCCGAGCTCGAGCGCGGTTTCCAAGAAGCTCTGAATGACCCCAAGTTCTGGGAGGAGTTCCGCTCTTACTACC
This sequence comes from Aspergillus hiratsukae, assembly GCA_014281905.1. NCBI lineage: Eukaryota > Fungi > Ascomycota > Eurotiomycetes > Eurotiales > Aspergillaceae > Aspergillus > Aspergillus hiratsukae. The sequence continues at coordinate 55,361 of JACBAD010001973.1, forward strand.
CATACATGGGTAGACCCAGCAGCCTGCATCTGGCCAATCGCCTCACTGAATACGTTGGCGGTGCCAACATTTGGCTCAAGCGTGAGGATCTCAACCATACGGGCAGTCACAAAATCAACAACGCTCTCGGTCAGATTCTCATCGCTCGGAGACTGGGCAAGACTAGAATCATTGCTGAGACCGGTGCTGGACAACACGGTGTCGCCACGGCCACTGTGTGTGCCAAGTTCGGCATGAAGTGTGTTGTGTACATGGGTGCTGAGGATGTCCGCCGTCAAGCCTTGAACGTTTTCCGGATGAAGCTTCTCGGAGCCTCCGTCGTGGCCGTCGATGCCGGAAGCAGAACCCTGCGTGATGCCGTCAACGAGGCCCTTCGTGCCTGGGTTGTTGACCTCGACACCACTCACTACATTATCGGTTCCGCTATTGGACCCCACCCCTTCCCCACTATCGTGCGTACCTTCCAGTCTGTCATCGGCGAGGAAACCAAGCAGCAGATGATGGAGGCCATTGGCAAACTCCCAGACGCCGTCGTCGCCTGTGTCGGCGGAGGCAGCAATGCTGTCGGCATGTTCTACCCCTTCTCCAAGGACACCAGCGTCAAGCTGGTCGGCGTCGAGGCCGGCGGCGACGGTATCGACACAAACAGACACTCCGCAACCCTGACCGGCGGCAGCAAGGGTGTGCTGCACGGTGTCCGCACCTACGTCCTCCAGGACGAGCACGGCCAGATCTCCGACACCCACTCCATCTCCGCCGGTCTGGACTACCCCGGTGTGGGGCCCGAGCTCAGCTCCTGGAAGGACAGCGACCGCGCCCGCTTCATCGCAGCCACCGACGCCGAGGCCCTGATCGGCTTCCGTACCCTCGCTCAGACTGAGGGCATCATCCCCGCCCTGGAGTCCTCGCACGCCGTCTGGGGCGCCATGGAACTCGCCAAGTCCATGAAGACCGGTGACATCGTCCTCAACCTGAGCGGCAGAGGAGACAAGGACGTCCAGAGCGTCGCCGACGAGCTACCGCGTCTGGGTCCCCAGATCGGCTGGGACCTGCGGTTTTAGCTACTTTCCTCGGCGTGATCTGACCCTTCACTTATCTTGCTTATGAGCGACGTTTGACATTTGCGATCTTTTTCCTTCTTTCGGTCTGCTAAAAAAGACGGTATAGTTTAAATATAGCATCGGCGATGAGAAATGCTCGGTGATGGATTATTCTCTTTTCGGGGTTGTCTTTGCACGTGTATCTAAAAGCTCGATCGATAAATAGATTTTGCATGCTGTAACCACGCCTACTGTATAGTTTGTACCCATCACCACGTTGCATGACCATCAACCACACGTTTAATCTATCTGGATGTATCTTATTTCCAAGAGAGTTGACAAATCAAGCGGACTTATACTGTAAGACATACAACTACATAACAGGAAAATAGAATATATGCAAGCTCCTAAGAACGAAAGCTTAACAACGCGAGCTGAAAACGACGGACGGGCAGAGGACGAGTCTCGCATACCTCGATAACGAGACGAAAACAGATAACAACGCTATATGGAAGATGATCTAGGTCTCGATGAGAGGGGCAGCGCCCACGTTCTCCGCAGAGTTGTCTCTTGTGTCCTTGGCGGGCAGCTTGCGTGCGGAGCGGGCGTAGAACTCGTCCAGAGTGCGCTTGGGGATCCGGTTGAGCAGTTCCTTGGGGTAGATGCGGAGCAGGTTCCAGGCGATGTCGAGGGACTCGAAGATGGTTCGCGATTCGTAGGGCCCTTGGCTGATGAAGGTGCGCTCGAACTTGTCCAGGAACTCGAGGGAGAGCTTGTCCTCTGACGAAAGGGCTTCCTCACCGACGACGGCTTTCATGGCGGCTGTGAATGAAGTTAGTGCGCGTTCAAATGATGATCTCGGGTTTGTGTGAAAGAAAACTGACCGGCATCTCGTCCAATAGCGTACTTGGCATACAGCTGGTTGGACACATCCGAGTGGTCTTTACGGGTACGACCCTCGCCAATAGCAGATTTCATGAGACGTGATAGAGATGGAAGGACGTTAATTGGCGGGTTGACACCCTTGTTGTACAGCTGACGATCGACGAAGATCTGTCCCTCGGTAATATAACCTGTCAAGTCGGGAATGGGGTGGGTGATATCTGAGGACACAGTCAGCACAAACCTAACCGAAGAGAATTTGCTCGCGAAGGCTTACCGTCGTTAGGCATGGTGAGGATAGGAATCTGAGTGATAGATCCATTGCGGCCCTCAACACGACCAGCACGCTCGTAAATGGTCGACAAGTCAGTGTACATGTAACCGGGATAACCACGACGACCGGGGACTTCTTCTCGTGCAGCGGAAACCTCTCGAAGGGCATCACAGTAAGCCGACAGATCAGTCATGATAACCAGAACGTGCTTCTCGAGCTGGTAGGCGTAGTACTCGGCAGTGGTCAAGGCAAGACGAGGAGTAATGATACGCTCGATCCTGGAGAACAGTTAATCAAAAGGCAGACAACCGAAGCAGCACAGGCAAACGTACGTAGGATCGTTGGCCAAGTTGAGGAAGAGAGTGACACGCTCCATACTTCCGTTCTCCTCGAAATCTCGGGTGAAGAAACGGGCCGTTTCCATGTTCACACCCATAGCAGCGAAGACGATCGAGAAATTCTCTTCATGCCCATCGTGCACGTCCTTAGTGGGCTTGGCGACCAGACCGGCCTGACGACAGATCTGAGCGGCAATCTCGTTGTGTGGGAGACCCGCCGCGGAGAAGATGGGAATCTTCTGACCTCTGGCGATTGAGTTCATCGTATCGATGGCGGAGATACCGGTGGAGATCATTTCCTCAGGGTAGACCTGGAGTTCACGCATTAGCTTCACAACCCTGCAAGCACTACCATTGCCCATGACTGAGTGTCGGATACATACTCGCGAGTAGGGGTTAATAGGTTGACCGTTGATATCTAGATAATCTTCCGCCAGAACCTTGGGACCCTTGTCTATAGCACGGCCTGATCCATCAAAGACACGACCCAGCATGTCCTCGGACACACCGAGCTTCAAGCTGTGGCCGGTGAACTCGACTTTGGTCTAAGTACGACGGCAGTCAGCAGCTGATCCAGCTTCGACAAGACACCACTTTTATCATTCAGAGGTCAAATCCTCACCTTTTTAACATCGATGCCCGAAGTACCCTCGAAAACCTATTGTAAGTCGCAAACCGTATGAGCATCCCGCATGACAAAAACCGAGCTTCATAGCCTCGCATTATCGGGTTGAATCACACCTGTACAACTGCTCTGTTGCCTATTCATTCGTCCAGATGTCAGCCGTAACGAACAGGATATATATGCCGTACTAGACGCCAGGAAGTCATACCTCTAGCTTCAAGGACCTGACCCGACCGCTCTGTCCCGTCGGGAAGAGTCAAAGAGACGATTTCATTGTAGCGGGGAAATTTGACCTTGTCACGGACAGTGTCAGCATGTCATTTTATTCGTGATGCAGATACTTTGCGTCAACGCTGCCACCCCAGGCCAATTACGTACGTTATCAAGGAAGACCAGCGGACCGTTGATACCTCCGATGGTGTTGTAGCGGATGCGAGGCTTGATGTTGGTCATCCTGGGGTCGACGAATTCGGCCATGGCTGCAGGATCCTTGACGGACGACCGTTAAGAGCTGAAGGAAGCTATAAGAGAGGGGGATGGAAGGTCAGGAAGAGCTGCTCCTGACGAGGGGCCAAGTAGTCGTCCGTCGATGATGAGGGAACCAAGCCCGCAGCTCCAGCTTGGCGGTGACGCTTGCACGTGATGCTCCTCCGCTCCGTCAGGATGATCTCTTCGCAACTGTTCTTTAACTATCTTATATAGGACAATCGAGTTCTTTGGAGAGTGATATTCTTGTCGTTAATTATTAGATATTTTTTCCAGTAAAGGGCTCAGCCCGTGTATGATGGTATCGTCATACTCTGACAACGTAAAAGATTGGGACACAATAGAGCATGATGCTCAACAGACAACAAGGTAAAAGATAGCTAGCAAGAGGAGATTGCAGATAGGAAAAATCATCCTCCTGGTAGTAGATCATAATCATACAAATCAAGAAAAGAAGTCATCATTATGGGAATATGAGAAAACGCCCGCCATGCACCACTGCACCATGAAGACACCACTGTAGAAAGAATTGGGAAGCCATGAAGCCCATCGCAATCTAGTCGATTTTGGCAAAAGCTAGCTTCTTCGGGGTTGCAAGATTGTTGGAAAGGCGAACATTTGTCTTCTTGTTCTTCGTCTGCTTTCGTAATTTCTTGCGTGCCACCATGACCGGGACAGATGAGTTCATGACCAAATAATTGGAGAACGATCCAAGAAGAACACTGCTCAAGTGACGTTATATTAGCTTCTGATAGACGCAGATTCATCTCTCGAGCGACTCACCCTTTCAGAGCGCTTCGACCCCTAGCTCCCACAATAACAAGCGTTGGCGCAAGGCCGTCAATCTAGCGGTGGGCTGGTCAGTATATCTGGGCAAGCGGGGTTCGTGGACTCAGCACCAGGACGAGTACATACAGCTTCCGTGATCATATGTTTTGGGCTCTTGCAGTGGATCACCTCGACAGCAATTCGAACTTGCAAAAGGGTCTTTCTGAGCAAACGGACACAGGTCTGCGAAATAATCTCCACCGCACGGTTTCTCTCGCCTTCGCCTTTGGGCACACCCCGGGCATCGACAGAACTGGGCTTGCTGTCCGTGCCCTGTCCTAGACGACCCAACAAGGCACGAGGCAAGTTACTGGTGATCGAATCATTCTGAGACTTGTAAACAGTTTCTTCCGTCTGGGAACCAACAATGGCTGCTGAGTCCTGCATTGCTTGGGCGCCCTCTCCGATTTGCACCGCCGACGCCAAGGGAAGGCCCATCTCCTCGTTAAATGCACAGACAGCAAACATGGTGTCCCCGTCCCTGAGAATGGTACCGATTGTCCACTCCAGGGCGTAAACAGACTCTTCGCTGAGGTCAGTGGCAACTAGATACTTGCGCTGCCGGCGACGTCCGCCCTCACTCTCTTCCTGTAGTCGGGCGAAATCACCTCGAATGATGGTTCTGATCGATCTGTTGGGGACTGAAGTGTCAATAGCGGACATTTGCATGGGGAGTTTCTGAGCTCGCTTGATATCCGACAATTCCGCTTCGTCATCGGATCCAAATGGCGTACTGAGGCCGGAGCCGGGATCAAAGCTCGTACGAGGATGAACATCAAGCATATGTGGGCCCTGCTTTGCAGAGTGCACCACCGTAGGCTTTTCATCTGAGAGAGACGTTTCTTTCAACTTTTCCTCAACCATTTGGTCGTCTGTGAAATGACCGTCAGTATGCGGAAGCCATAGGGATCTCAATGAAGGAATACATACGCTCATCCGCAGCACCATCTACCTGGGCTAGAGCAGGCGCTGAATCGCTTGCATTGGGAGCCTTCTTTCGGCCACGCTCAGTCTCACCGTCGCTGTCGTCATCACTCGATGAAGACTCATCGGGTTCATCTTCGCTGCTGTCCATTGGGTTGTCCTCGCTATCGTACAGATCTTTGGCCAAGCGCTCATCCCCAGTGGATGATGTGTTAATGTCAGGTTCTGGAGATTCGCTCTCCTTAGGGGGTGAGGTCACGCTGGTGCCAGTGCCGACCGACTCCGGAAGAGCGGGATCGGAGTGATTGGGATGCGTGTTGTTCAGGGGGGATGATTTTTCCTTGAGCGTTGCCGGCTTGCCCGGCTTTGAGGATGAAAGGTCCAGCGGACTGGAGCTGAGCAAGCGATTCTGGGAGCCGGACCGAGCACGTCGTGGGGGAATCCGAGAGTCGAGTGACGCCCCCCGCGACGAGCTTTGTCGACTGGGCGTCCTTCCTCTGGCAAAACTTGGGAGGCTGAGTTTCAAGTCTTTCAAGTCAAATCCTGACATCATCGCAGCCATGGTGCTCTTGCTGTGCGATGGTTTGTGGTGGTTGGGTTCCCTCGGAGGCTTCTCCGGTAACTGAATTTGTATGGTACGCTTCGGTAACACTGGCATCTCGATATTGTCGAGTTTATTTAGGTCTACTAATTTTTTCTTTCCGATCGAGATTTGATCCGAATTGTCCGACGACCTGCGAGCTGCAGACGGTTCTGATTCACCGGGAAATCTCTTCAAAGATTGGTATGATGTTGCGGTCCCTGGCGTACCAGAGCCCGACGGCGATGTTGATTCCGAAACAGGACCTGCCCAGCTGCGACGATGATTATGAGAAGGAGAAGTCACACCAACCCCAATACCAGCGATGGATCCATGGCGCTGATGCAATATATCAGGAGATGGAGCAGTGTCGAGCTGGCTCCGCAATGGGGCCGCTTGGGATGGGGTCCTTCGGTTAGACGACGGACCGGATTGGAGAAGTTCATCTTCGACCCATTCAAGCCGCTCTGACTCCAGAGCACCCGCCAGAGATGACCTGGCTCGTCTTTTCGTCTTGTTGTATGCGTTACTGTTGTATGCGGCCATTCTGAGTGTTCCGCCCGCGGCGGTTCAGGTTAAGCAATGACAATATGCTTTATTGTTTGCAAGACTTGGCCAAGCGTTGAGGAATGTGGAGAGATCGACCAGTAACGACGATTCGTTAGTCCCGCCTTTCTGACTGATGTATACGTATCCGAGTTCCGCATTCAGAAACAGAAGCTCTTTGCCTTTTCCAGTCCTGAAGTCTGAAGGCTGAGAGCTCGACGGGCCAGCAACTGTACTTCTTGGCTGACAATGCTCTCCAGATGTGTCTGGATGGTCCGGAACCACAACACGGAAGGGAGCTGTAGGGAGCTGTAGATAAGAGGCGCTTTTTTCTGCTCTCCGAATCGAAAATGGAGAGGTGTAACTAGAGACGTAGAGGCTCGTGAGGGAAACTTGCAAAAGCGAGCTCCGTTCGAAGGGAATATCTTAGTCGGTCACAAACGCGGTAGGAATCACCCACGGCTTCTCCGCAAAAGGCCAAGAGGCCAAGAGAGGAGGCGAGAAGTGCCACGGAGAACCGCAACGAGGCTTGGATAGATCAAGATAAATTAAACACGAGGGATGCGTTTTATGAGATGGAAAGATGAGAGAATACAGGGGTTATGAATGCGTACAAAAGGGGGTTTGCCTAGAGAAATAGGGAGGAACACAAAGGTTTCTGCCCGCTGTCACAAACAGTCGGGCACAACGTCCAAAAGGCTCGGCATAGCGGGGCATCGTATACAAAGCACATGAGCAGAGGCAATTATCTTCAAAAGAGGAGAGATGAGCCAGGGTTCTCATCTTCATTCTACAGATATCCCTTGCATGATGTCACAAGGCTTGGTGATGATGGAGAAGACCATTATCCATTGAGGAACAGTTCTATGAGCCTGATTGCCTGATGGGAGCATTCCAGCAATAACTACTCTCTTACCGCCAATATGAGAGCCGATCATCGTATCTCATCGGAATAGCTTGAGACTGGATCAATATTATGCTATGTCCTTGAGAGCATAGTCTACTATGAGCTTAGCATTTTGTAGCTTGTCTGTTATTTGCGTATCCATTCGCGGGCGGGAGATTGCCGCTAAGAATGCATCACATGCTGGATGCGGATCAACAATGATCAACCGTACAGGAACCAAGGGGCGTCTGGTAAAAAGCAAATATAGGGTATGCTACCTCTCTAATATGGTGATAATGACAATGATAATCTGGCATTGCGTCCTGCTACATATGTAGTACCATGCTATTCTTAGCGATGAGCATCATAGAAACACCAGCTTAACTTCAGTTCGCTCAAAATATGATATGCAATATGATGTGCAATCCTTCCATAAAATGTCCACCTTTTTCCAAGGCTTGTGTAGAGAACCCCCAAGTACCAAAGACTCCGGGCGCCGATCGAAAAGACAAAAGATAAAAAATGAAAAGGGGAGAAAGGGGAGGGGAGAAAGGGGAG